>RCUC01143336.1:0-20077 GCA_003697995.1 Taxidea taxus jeffersonii | reverse complement strand
GCCATCTGTAAGCCAGGAAGAAAGTCCTCATCAGCACCCAACCCCGCCAGCACCCCGAGTCTGGACCTCCAGCCCCCAGAACTGTGAGGGCATAAGCGTCGGTGGCTTGCACTGCCCAGTCCGTGGGACTCTGGGGTGGACCTTGAGCTGACTCAGACACATGGGATCAAATTTCCAGTGTTGCATCGTCCCCGGCGTTCACGATCTCCACCTCTCGCAACGGAAGTATGTACCGCCTCTGCTGTGGCCAGGACAAGGTCACAGTCAGGAGATGAGGCATCACGCACATGGGGAGTCTGAATAAAAACTACTTCACAAATGCAGGAATGGAAAAGCCACACTTCCGCGAATAACTTCGTTTACACACACATGATCTTTACACGTCCACACAACTAAATCCGTAGAAGCAGTGTAAGTTGACGTCTGAGCTGCTCTATCTAAATCCCTAAGAGTCACTCTTTCAAGTTGACCAAAAACACATTTTTTGTCCTTTATCAGGAAAGAGGGGTTTTGCCTTGCCGTTGAGGTCAAGTGTGGTAACTGCTCCAGGAGGACTCCTCGGGGGAAGGCGAGAGCCCTGGGTAAACTGAGGCCCAGGGCACCTTGCTTCCTTTGGGAGAAGAGTCTCACTGTTGCCTGGAGATGTGGACCATTGCCATAGAAAGGAGCTGACCGGTGGTAACAGGAAAGGGTCCCCCCAAGGTCCCTGTAGGAAATCCCACACCAACCTGAATAACCAGACCAGAAAAGCCAGCTCCACCCGGAGAAACAGCTGGAGAAAGGCGGCTGTTGACACCCAGAAGCTGGGTGAGGTGAGCGGAGGGCAACTGATTCTGGCTCCGCACGTCTGAAGCGGCGGTGACCAGCGCAGCCAACATCTGAAGGCATCTCAAGGAAGGCTTTTGCTTCTCATGTCATGAGGATGACACTGATATTCCAAATCCGTGATAGCAACTGGGATGGAGACCGACATCTCTCGCCCAGCTGTCCACGAGCTTGGCTCTCGCCAGCAGCCTTCCCCGGAGTGCATCTAAGTAGGAGCCCTTCTCACCTTATTGTTGACACCCCCCCTCCCACCAGGCTTCTCTGGACCCTCAGAGTCAATGCCCAGGCCCTTCTCTGCATGGAAACCCCGCTTCCCACCTGCTCTGGTGTGACCCTCCCAGCCCCTCGCCCCCCGCAGCCCTGGAGGGGCCAGCACGCTGTCAGATCAACAGCCCATCTTCCTTTCAGGCTGCCCTGAGGGAGAGGGATCTATGCCCAATCCTCTGATGCAGACCTTAGACCGGGAAAACCAAGACCAGGGCAGAAATGAAAACACCAAATCAGAATCCACATGTGTGGCCTGATAGTACCTTGAAAACTGCTGGCTGAACACTTAATTTTTTTTTTAAGATTTTACTTATTTATTTGAGAGAAAAAGCATGAGCATGAGTGGCAGGGAGGGGCAGAGAGAGGGGGTGGAGGGAGGTCCAGACTCCCCCACTGAGCAGGGAGCCCCATGCGGGGCTCGATCCCAGGACCCTTCGATCATGACCTGAGCCGAAGGCAGATGCTTCAATGACTGAGCCCCCCAGGCTTCCCTGCCGCTTTCCCACGAGAGCATCAGCACAACCACATTCCAGCACAGGAAAGGAAACACGTGTCCTACAACAGAGTGTGATGGTACCAGATGCCGGGTAGGGGTGTAGGAAGCAGAAGGACCCCTGCACACCGGAACGCTCTTTACCATCCAGGGAGGCACTGTATGGTCATTCCGCCTGAGGTCTGGGACGGCGGTGGCAGTCAGCAGGGCCCTCTAAGACAGCAGGGGCACCTGGGCAGCCGTCCCAGCAAAGTAACAGAGGTTTGCAAGGGACAGCCAAACCCTGCAGCTTTGCCCCGGCCCTTTCCGGTGCAGAGCAATCTGGAGGGAGCGAAGCAGCCAAGCAATCAGAAAGGGGGGAGGGGTGTGAGGGAACCAACCCCACCTCAGCTCGCTGTGCCTCTACGTGAGCACCTTCTCTGCTGGAAGCACCTGTTCTCTGTCCTGAAAACCTGGGGCCGCAAACACAATGATCCCATAGCTCCCCGCCCATCTGATGGCTGACAAGCTTCCCAGGGCGTGTAAGGCACTACTTGTTTCCCTTCCTTCTACCTGTTGGCAGGTTCCAGAAGGATCCTAAAGAGGGCCTACCAGGATCTGATTGGAATTAGAAGAATAAAATATTCATAATCTCAATAATAGCCAATATGTATTCAAGGCTTGCTGGGTACTAGGCTCTATCATAGGTGTGGTATAAGACTGATCTCATCTAAAAAGTAACACTGAGTGTATTTACAGCTTTTAATTAGCTACCACCGGAACCAGGCCTGGGGAGGATTCCAGCACCCAGTCCGCCCTTCTGTGAGTCCTTTTCTCTCTGCAAAGGCCATTACCTAGGGTACCGATGTCCACTGTCTTTATGGTCTTCTGTGAAGGATCCAGGAGCTGTAGCCCTATCAGGAGGCCAATGGCTAATGAGCAACCACCTGTCTGCGGGTGGTCTGTATTTTAACAGAGAATGAAACATCTATATAATTAACATTTCTGAAATTAAACACCTCCAAAATTAAAGGAATAACTTTAAACAGAAAAAAAAAATCAGATATCGGAAAGTCATAAGAAAGGCTTCTGGGGAGGAACATGAGCAAGGGGTCCTAGAAGGGACCCTGGCAGGCCACTCTGAGGGCAGACACCCGCGAAGGCTGTTCATACCTTGGCCAGCTCAGGAGGAGCTGGCCAAGCGGCATCTCCTCACCTTTGGGAAGTTCTGTTCCTCTCTTTGTTTCTGGAACAGCTACAAGGGCTTGAAGAGTTGGTCAGCCAAAGGCCTCACAGCCTGGACTGCAGCAAACACCTGGAGACTACCCTTCGGCCTGAAGAGGACCCAAGCCCAGCTCGAGAGCCACAATAATGAATAATTGAAAAGTGATTTCCTGCATAAACACCCCCAAAGGGTCACGGAACAGCCCTGCTACTTCATCTTCTGTCGGTAAATTTTAAGAAAGAGGCGAAAAGGTAGCAGAGAGTGGGGATGGTTCAACTTTAAGGTACATTTTTAATTAAAAGAAACAGATCAGAGCTGCGATGCGGCATCATAAAGCAGATAATTTTACAGCTGGATGGTCTCCCTCTGATGTACTTGAAAACCATTTTCAAGCGACATAAAGTTTAACATACCGGTACATCTGCCTACCCACTAGATTCTACATGGAATTTAAAATTTAATTATATTAAAGCTTTGTTACAGTGAGCATTGCAAGCATGTTAACCAAGTGGAACTTTGACAAAATCTCCGCAGACTTTTTTTTTCTTTTAAACTCAGTTTTGTAGAACCCAGAGTTTGACAAACAGTTGATGATGCTGTCCAAAGTGGACGTTCGTGTAACAAACCGCTCGGGACCTAAACGTTTATTCTCCTTGGTCTAACTCCCAAGCTCACCTTCTTGCTAAAGCAGAAAGGTAGCCAAAGAAATCAAGTTATCAAGTAGTCAGGGAGTTGAGGTTGACCCTGGTGAAGCCATGTAAGGATTTTTTTTTCTTTTTCTTTTTCTTTCTTTCTTTTTTTTTTTTTTTAAGGTGGAGGTAAAGTTAGTTTTTCTGGAGAGTCTTTTCACTACTAGTTTCATGTGCAAGTTAAAGAACTAGTTTCTCAGAGGGGAAAAGAGTTGCCATATTAATCTATTAATCACAAATTGGTTGCCTTCTGCAATTAAAAAGGCAACCAGTTTCAACTGGAGGAAACAATTCCACAGGAAGCTGGTTCTCCATGAGACAAGGGCAAGGTCAGGCTGTGGACCAGATAGCCCTGGTTTGAATCCTGCTCTCACTAGGGAGCTGCGCACTCTTGAGCACATTCTTGAGCGCATGAGTGATCTCCGAGCCTGTTCTACAAAACAGAAATATAACAGTGTCCAATTCCTACAGACTGTTGAAAATTAAAGAAAACATTGTATATAAAGTACTTAAGTGCAGTGCTCATACAAAGTGAGCACTCAATTAAGTGGCAACAGTAATTTTTACTGTTATTATTAGTGCTGTTTATTTGTTTCTAAAAATGCCAATGCTATGGGTTATGGATGCTTGGGAGGGTATGTGTTAGGATGCTGTGCTGTGAATTGTGTAAGACTGATGAATTACAGACCTGTACCTCTAAAACAAATAATACATTGTATGTTAATTTTTAAAAAATTAAAAAATAATGCCAATGCTACCCCATGTTTGAGAAAGCCTCAATTTCACCTAATGGACTAATGGAAGAATTAGCTCATGCCTCAGCCAGCAAACCTGCAAGATCTGTGTTAGGAAGCATTTTGGGGTGTCTCTTAGGGGGAAAAAAAAGGAAGAGAAGCTTTTTTCCATTCTCCACTTACCCATCCATTCATCCATCCATCAAGCATTTACTGAGCCCACAATTATGGAAGACAGAACTACAGAGGACACATACTGCCTGGTCCCAAAGGGGTCCGTCATCCCTCAATCAGAGCAGTAAGTAGCCACACTGCAAGCTTTTTTTTTTTCTTTTAAACTCAGTTTTGAGTTTACAGCCACACCGATGGGCAAAGGGGCCAGGAAGGTTGTGACATAGGCAATGTGACATTTGGTTCTGAGAATCAAGGCCTTCCAGGGAGGGGCTTTTGAGCAGTGATCTTCACAAGTGGGGCATGCCTGGGGCGAGGGGTGCAAACCAGATCTCTAGGTGTTAGAGGATCACAGAAGATCTCAAGGCATTAGTGTAGGAAAATATCTTTTGTATGTTTTTCGGTGAAAAGAAAAAGAGAGCTACATAGTACAGAACAAGATACCATTGTTAAAAGGTCAAGTGTGTGTGTGTGTGTGTGATCCCATACAGAGAAATGACACACACAACACTATCAACAACTGGGGATGGTGGGATGGGAGGAAATAGGAATGGGAGGAAGCGAAGGGGTCATCTTTCACTTTTTTTTAAAGATTTTATTTATTTTTATTTATTTGACAGAGATCACAAGCAGGCAGAGAGAGGAGGAAGCAGACTTCCTGCTGAGCAGGGATCCTGATGCGGGGCTTGATCCCAAGACCCTGGGATCACGACCTGAGCTTAAGTCAGAGGCCTTAACCCACTGAGCCACCTAGGCGCCCCATCTTTCACTTTTTATTATGCATTTCTGTACAGTTTGAATCTTTAAAATTAGCATAAATTTTTTATCATAGTTATTAATGATAAAAATGCACATTCAAATTTTAAGTGATTTTATTCCCTTTCAGTCATCATATTTAATTTCCAAAATTTAGATTAATATTAAAGGAGGATGTGGAATTTTTGTTTATTAATTGAGGACATGGGTTGAAATTTATTCATTCTAGAAAGATTTACTGCTTCCCTGTGGCAAACTGGGCCCTTCTCTAGGCACCGGGGAGCAGAGCCGTGAACAAGGAATCAGCCTGCCTGCCCGCTGCGTGCTCTGAGGGGCTGCGGGCAGGGTGACAAACCTGGAACCAGGCAGTAGGACAGGAAGGGATGAGGGTGCTATTTGTATTAGTTCAAGGAAAACTTCCCTGAGAAGGTGATACTTGAGAGACAACTGGAGGAAGTGAGGGAGGGAGCTCTGAGGGCATCTGCGGGACAAGCTTCCCGAGCAAACAACGAGCAGAAGCCCAGAGGCAGGAGTACGCATGGAGGAATGAAGCAGCAAGGCTGGGGCAGAGTGTGCAGGCAGGAGGCGAGGTCCCAAAGCAAGAGCCGGGTCCAGCAGGACTCTAATTCTTGAGTAGTTACAAGGCTGCTGGGGGCTTCTGAGCAATGAGGGTGACATGAGAGACTATTAAAAGGAAATCACAAAAGAGGGCTCCAGTGGTAGTGCAGGATAAAGATGAGGGTGGTATAGACTACAGGGGAAAGAGTGAAGGTTTTTGTTTTGTTTTGTTTTGTTTTTTGGAGAGAGAGAGCAAGTAAGCGAGCAGGGAGGGACAAAGGGAGCGGAGGAGAGAATCCTCAGTCCTCAAGCTGACTCCCTATGGAGCGTGGAGCCCGACTCAAGGCTCAATCCCATGACCCTGAGATCATGACTTGAGTGGAAATCAAGAGTTGGATGCTTAACTGACTGAGCTACCCAGGAGCCCGAGGAAAGGAGTGAGGGTTCTGAAGATGTCCATGGGTTTTGGATCTACAGTCAACAGGACTGTGGATGGATTAGATGAAGGAAGAGAAAGAAAAAGGGGTCCAGGATGACTCGTCAGCATTACGGCACACTGGAGTTGCCATGAGATAGGAAGTCTCCGGTGTGAGGTCTTAGGAGGTGACGAATCGAGTCAGGGCTGGAATGGTAAGTTTGGAGTCATCAGCACGTGGCTGACATGTATGTGAAGGCCTGGTGGAAGTCACCAGGGAGTGCTTGAGTAGGGAAGTAGAGAATATGATAACTGAGAGTGAGGGCACCCCAGGATTCACATATTGGGGAAACATGGAGACACTCAAGGGAGACAGAAAAGGAGCCGAAGGAGCAGCCGGAGCAAGTGGTTTCTGATTGGAGAGGTGAGCAGGTAAGTTAAGTGCTCCTTAGAGGCCAGCAAGGTGGAGGACAGGGACTGGCCAGTGGCTCTGGTGTCCTAACCAGAGGTTTTCTGGAGGAGAGTGGACAAAAGCCTGGTGAGTATGAAAAAGTATGGGGCGCCCAGCTGGCTCAGTCGGTTCAGCATCCGACTCTTGATTTCCACTCAGGTCATGATCTCAGGGTCATGAGATCCAGCCCCGTGCAGGATCCCCTCTCTCCCTCTCCCTCTACCCCTCCTTGCTATAGATAGATGATAGGTAGGTAGATAGGTAGATGGATAGATAGATAGAGGCAGCAGAGTTTCCAGTTTCCAGAGGAACTGGAAAGAATGCATGTGACAACAGTGTAAGCTGTTTTGCTGCAAGGGGAAAGTCGAGAGATGGGACAGCAGGTGCAAGGAGAGACTTTTTTTTTTTTTTAAGAGAGGCTATAGACTGGTTTTGGTGATAGGAATGGTCTGACAGAGAGGAAAAAGCTCAATCTGAACAAGAGAGCAGGAACAAGAGCAGGAACCACACCCTTGACTGGGTAAGAAGGAGTGGGGTGCAGCACACGAGCAGGAGCACCGAGGGGCTGTCTGCAGGAGCGGGAGGGAAGGCTGGATGCAGACACAGGTAGACAGGCCGATGGGCACATGCAGACTCTCTTCTGATTTACTCTGTTCTCCAGTGAAGTCAGAAGAAAGACTGAGGCCTAAGCAGAGCTGCTATTTGAGAGAGGAGAGGCTGGCATGGTCTGGCACAGGTACAAACAGAGTTATGTATAGAATCTCAGGGGCATGAAGGCCGTGGGGAGGGACTGTGGATTTAAATGGCACCAGTTAGCTTCGGTGTGTATTCTTCTCCAGCCACACTGGGCTGCGGGGGGTGTAAGCCTTCAGAAGGCATGTAGCTGGATGCACCAGGTGAGTCCCAGGGAGGCAGCATAAGCAAGAAATAATCTCTTGTTACATTAAGCCACTGAGATGCTGAGGTTTGTTTGTAACAGCAAAGAGCATTCCTTCCTGTGGCTAATACTCCTGGGTTTTGAAAGGATCCCTACATGGATATTAAAATCACCAAGAATTATGACACATGTGGTGTTGGAAATAGATAGTGAAGCAGGTGTTTCAAAATCTCCAAGGAATGAGAGAGAGCAACTTAGGGAATCTGTGATCATCGAGATAAGGAAAGACACCGGATGGTGGGACCGTGAAAGCATTGAAGGAGAGTTTGTGGGGGAGATGGAATGACAGTGGCCTGGGAATGAAAATGAGAAGCAGGGGAAACGAAATTAGAAGTCAGTTGGCTCCCCCCAGAATACTCTCAGCTCACTAGGATAGAAGGGAGCTTCCTCAACCTAGTAAAAGACATCTATGTAAAACCTACATTTATTTAATACACCTAATGATAAAAGACTGAATGCTTTTCCTGACAATATCAAAAATAGGGCAGGGATTTCTGCTCCACATTTTATTTTCTAGCCATTGCAATAAGGTAAAAGAATTAAGGGTATACAGACTGGAAAAAAAATTACACTGGTTTTATTCACTGAAGAGAAAATTCTATGGAGTCAACTAAATAATAGAACAAACAGAACTAAAAAAGGAAGCCAGTAAGTTCTCAAGATACAAGGGTGATGTGCAAAAGTCACTTGTATATCTACATACTAGCCTCAACAACAGATAGTTGAAAATTTTTTTGAATTCCACTATAATAGCATCAAAAAATATTAGATACTAGGATAAATATGACCAAATACATGCAAAATGTGTACAGTAAAAACTATAAAACACTGCAAAAAGAAATTAAGGAAACATAAACAGAAAGATGTATCTTGTTCATGGAAAGAAAACCATGGTATTATTAAGATGCTAATTCTCTCTAAATTTATTTACACATTTGATACAATATAATCAAAATCCAAGCAGGATTTTTGTAGAAACTGACAAACTCATTCTAAAATGTATATGGAAATGAAAATTACATAGAAAGGGCAGAATGAAAATGAACAAAACTGGATCATTCACACCACCCGATTTGAACATCCCTTGTAAGGCTGTATTAGTAACGTGTGGTATCAGCACAAGTACAGATAGAAAAACAGAACAGCACAGAAAGTTTAGGAAAAGACCCACCTGTACATGGTTCATTGATTTTCAGCAAAGGGACCAAGGAAGTTCAATGGAAAATGAAGATCATTTCAACAAGCTGTGTTAAAACAACCAGGTGGCCCCAGCAGGGAAAAGAAAAGAACGCTTACCTGCACTTCACACCCCATACAAAAGTAACTGGAAAAGATGATAGACCTAAATGTAAGCCATAAAGTATAAAACTACTAGAAGAAAACATAGCGGAAAATCTTAATGATATTGGATTTGACAAAGATTTCTTAAATATGACACAACAGCAAGGCCATAAAGGAAACAGTCAACAAATTAAAAACTTTGTATCTTTAAATGATCCTGTTCTGAAAATAAAGAGACAAGTCACAGGCTAAGTGAAAATATTTGTAAGATATATATCCAACAAATAATTTGTTATCTCCAGTCTTCAAAGAGCTCCTGCAACTCAGTCCTAGGAACACAATCTGATTCTAAACGGGCAAAACATTTGAAGAGACAAGACATCAGGATGACAGATAGGCACCCGGCAAGGTAACTGACACCATCAGTCATTGGGGACACAACTACACAGGCAGCAGATTAGCCACAGCACGTTTCACGTGAAGAAGCCGCCCCCCGCCCCCCGCAAGGATTAGCAAGGACGTGGGGCAAATGCAACCCACTCGCAGCTGGTACGAGCATAAGATGATACAACCACTCCGGAAACCAGTTTGGAAACCAGTTTGGTGGCTTCTTACGTTAAACACACGCCTACCACACCATCCGACCACCCCACTTCTCGGTATTTGCCCAAAAGCAACAAAAGCATCTGTCCACACAAAGACCTGTGTGTGAATGCTCATAGCAATATTATTTGTAACAGCGGAGTGTGAGAAACAAAGCTGGGCATCACCAGGCGAGCCGATAGGAAAAGATACTGTGGTATATGCATAAAACGGGCTACTACTCGATCATTTTTTATTAAGTTTTTATCTTAATCCCATTATGGTTAACACACAGTATTCTATTAGTTTCAGCTGTGTGATATAGTGACAAGGATACACACATGTTGAGGCATGTTGATGCATACAACATAGATAAAATGTCAAAATCATTATTATGTTGAGTATAAGAAGCCAGATCTGTAGGGCACAGTTTATATAAAATTCTAGAAAATGTAAACTAATCTATAGTGACAGAAAATATCAGTGTTTGTCTGGAGAAAGGAAAGGGGCAGGAAAGATGGATTATACAACGGCACAAGGAAACCTTTTGAGTGATGAATACGTTCATTATCTTGACTGTGGTAATGGTTTCATGGTGTATATGTGTGTCAAAACTTACCCAGTTGTGCACTTGAATCGTGTACAGCTTATTGTCTATGACACGTCAATAAAACTATAAATGAACAAGCCTACTGAGTAAGCACTATTATTATTGCTATTTTGCAGGTACAGAAACTGAGGCACAAAAGTATTAAGAACATTGCATGAAGCAGATTCCTTACACAATTGTGGTTCCAGAACAAACATCCTATTACATCGGGGACAGGACTCTTGGTCACAAAGCTCTTCCCCAACCCAAAGGTGACTGTGCACAGTACTATTCCAAAGCAGTGAGCCCTGGAAAGACAGTAGACCCAGAGGGAAAGAACAGAAAATAGAAACCTGCCTTAACTGTTCTCAGTAGCCTTTCTCAGGAAGGCTCAGGTCCTGCCCTTATCTATACATGGATCTGGCAGAGAGAACCCAGGATGTCTGCAAGCCAAACAGACCTCAGTTCATGCCAAGCTCTGTCACATACTGGCTGTGGGAGGCCCGGCAAGTGATCTCATTTTGTTCATCTTTAAAAATGGGGCTAATCGGGGCACCTGGGTGGCTCAGTGGGTTAAGCCTCTGCCTTCGGCTCAGGTCATGATCCGGGGGTCCTGGGATCGAGCCCCACATCGGGCTCTCTGCTCAGCGGGGAGTCTGCTTCCCCTCCTCTCTCTCTGCCTGCCTCTCTGCCTACTTGTGATCTCTCTCTGTCAAATAAATAAATAAAGTCTTAAAAAAAAATGAGGCTAATCTTTTCTATTTCATAGGGCTACTATTGAATCAGAAATAAAGTAAAATCCAAGTTCGTTAATGTGGCTAAAAGACCCACCATAATCTAGGATTTTCTACCTCTCTCTCTAGGCCCATGTCTCATTGCACCTTCCCAGGAATTGTGCTCTGTCCACACTAACCTGTTTCAGTTCCTACCTCAGGGCATTTGTACAAACTCTTGGGCTTGCCTACAGTGATTTCCAACACACTGTCTCATCCCTACTGTTCCTCAAGGTCTTAGCTAAATGTCACCTCATCAAGAGGCCTTCCCTGACTCCCTGTGTTGGGAGATTCGGAGATCACTCCAGTTTGGTAATTGACTAGAAGGACTCACAGGACCCAACCTATGGTCATATTCATAACTAAGCTTCATTATAGCAAAAAGATGCAGAGCAAAATCAGCAAAGGGAAAGGTGCATGGGGGTGACCTCTGGGGGGAACCAGGTGCAAGCTTCCAAGGGTGCCCTCCCAGTGAAGTCCCACACTTAATTCCACACTTAGGACGCATTCAATTACTCCAGCAACAGGTTGTGACAACACATCAAAGTACCATCTGCCAGGGAAGCTCACCAGTCTCAGCACCTGGGTTGATTGGGGGCTGGTGACGTAGGCATCCGCTGCTTCACACAGAGCACAATTCCAGACTCCAAGAAGGAAACCAGGTGTTCAGCAAGAACCACACTACTTGCACAAACAGTTCAGGTACTGTGAGCCACTCTTACCATTTAAGATAAATTTTACATCAGAATAGAGAACTGTTTCCCAGTCAAGTTCCCAGACCCTGCCAGCAGGCCTTTCTGAGGATCCCCGGTGGGCCCACTAGGCTGGCTCTTTTTTGCACACCGCTCCCACACGAGGCTAAATCTCTAGGCCTGTTTCCTTTGTAGCCTCTGTCACGCTTGCACTTAATTTAGTCACATGCAAATCATTTGTTCATTGTCTGTCTTCCCTTCCAGGCCGTAGGTTCCATAAGGGCAGGTGTGGTGCGTGCTTGGCACAGAATGCCAGTTTAACAGAAATGCTCTGAATGAACGCATGAAGGATGAATGAACAAAGAGAGTCCAGCAGAGCGACTGTCGCATAATCAATCCCAGCACGTGGCAGTTCTCTTCTGTTAAATGTTTGATTCTTGAGCCTCTGGGAGAGTCCTGGGGGAAGCTCAGTAGCCACAAGCAGAGAAAATCAGACAAAAAGACAGGCTGGAAACTTTAAGACACCGTGCCTAAAGCCCCAACCAGAAGGGCAAAGGGGGGGACACCTGGGTGGCTCAGCTGGTTAAGCGGCTGCCTTCGGCTCGGGTCATGATCCCAGCGTCCTGGGATCGAGTCCCACATCGGGCTCCTTGCTCGGCAGGGAGCCTGCTTCTCCCTCTGCCTCTGCCTGCCTCTCTGTCTGCCTGTGCTGGATCTCTCTCTCTCTCTCTCTAACTAATAAATAAATAAAATCTTAAAAAAAAAAAAAAGGGCAAAGGGGGACCCAAGGAATATGAGCAAAATCCTTGGGCAGAGCCATGGAAGACCCATCTCAGATCCCAAGGGAACAGTTTCAATCTCAACAAAAATGAAAAACTGAACAACCTACAGACTCCCTCTGGCCTTCTCTTCACCCCCAGGGCTGCAGGCACCCAGGAAAAGCTGAACAGTCTGGGGATTCCCTTGAGCTCCCCACCTCTGCAGGCTCCTACACACTAAGGCTTTCGAAGACCCCAGACTGCCCGGTGCCTTGAAAAATATCAATCCTACAGGGCAACAGAAGGAGGAGGTAGGGATGTCAAATATTTGTTGCAAGTTATGCACTGTTTGGGTCTTCAGCTATCAGAAGAAACAAATTTTTTAAAGCGCACCAAGTTCTAAGGATTACTCAATTATTTTAATACAGCCAGACGCTGTATAATCAATATGAATCCTTGTATTTTTAATGTGAATCATTATTCAAAATATGTCACTGCCCCATCAATACAAAGTTAAAACTCATCAATATTTAAATTTTTCCAATTGATATCTTATCATTCTATCCAGAAAAGAGCTCAGCAGATCACAAAATCCATTATTTAATCTTTTAAGTTTGCAGAGTTCAGAATTAAACACTACTTTATGTCATTACCTGCCTGAACAGAAGCCAGTGGCAGATCAAACTGGAGAGGGGTCTGGAGAAGTTGGGGGGAACCCTGAGCCAGGGCCCTCAGGCTGAGCTGGCCTCAAGACAGCAAGGTGCTTGTCCAGTGTCTATGGACTGGCCAGGCTTTGGGAGGGAATGTGGAAAGGAAGGGCTGCCTGGAGCTCCTGCCACCTGACCTGGTTTTGGGCCAAAGCTGAAATTCCTTAGCTTGGGTGACATAGGAGGCCCTCCAGGGCCTGGTGCCTCAACCTCCATCACCCTCTCCCACTGTTTTGATCCTACTGAACCCTGTGCCCGCCCCCCTCATCACCCTAGTGTGGCTCTCTAGCCTTTATGCCTTTCAGTTCAGTTTCCCAACTGAAATATCCCTCACCCTTCTCCCCTTGCCATTGGTCTGGCTAATTCCCTGCTCCTCTATGGGATCTCAACTTAGATGTCACTGACTCCAGGGAGGCATCTGGGATGGACAAGTGGCCACCATATATGCCACCACGGGACTCTGTGCTGACCTTGAATACAGTATCTGGTTGTCTCTCAATCACTCTGAACTTCTGTGTCACAGGGAAAGATCCTATCCACTCTGAGCATCTGGAACACAGGAGGGGCTCAGTCAGCATCAGATGGAAAAATGGATGGATGGTTGAATGGATGGATGGATGGACGGATGGATGGATGGACAGACAGATGGGTGGGTGGAATGGACAGATGGACAAATAGATGGACAGATGGTCAGCTCCCTGAGACCTAGCAGATCTCTTCACGTCCCTAGAGCTAACTTTGTGGAGGGTGACCTAGAGATGGGCAGCCCCTACAGGTGGTCAGAGGTGGACTCCCTCCCATATCTGGGTCAACCTTCTTGAAGGGGTGCTCCTCCATCTTAAGATGGTATGGAAGCAGAGGATCATTAAATTGTTTGCTTGTTTGTTTCCTGAGGACTCTCCTCAGGGGAGCAGGTATAGTTTGGGATAAAGAATGGAAGAGAAAATGGGGACTTTTCAGTCTGAAATCAAATACTCAGTCTGATAAGGAAACCGGGGATCAGAGATAAGAAGACAGGGTGCAGACATCACCCTGAGTATACTTAAGACCACCAGGAAAACCCGCCACACAAAATCTCCTCTCCTTTCATTTCCTGATCGCTACTTCTCTGGCCTCCCACAAATAAAAAATCATTTCTTTAGAGCCTGAGGGTCTTTGTTCTCTAAGAGTTTGCCACTAAATTGCACAAAACCTGGGAAGGCAGACATCAAATCTCTGGCAGCAACTTCATTCATTCTGCACGGAGCTGCCAGGCCCTCCTTCACGGTCAGCCCTGGGCATAACCATGGGGGTCCAAGAACGAGGCCCAGGGCCCAAAACTTCAGGGAATCTGCTTAATACTCCATGATGGCAGAGCCGGAGAATTTAGTCAATGAAGATACTGGGCAGCCCCCAAACAAAACTTTATGTTTTTACAACATAAAGTACCCAACAGCAAGCACGTCACCCCAGCTTCAGGGAAGTCAAGTGAGGGGCAGGTCGGGAGTAAGTGTCTATTGAATGAATTACAGTTGCTGATTTGCCATCTACCTGCCACAGAAAACCGCCTAACAAAGAAAGAGAAACTGAAAAAAAGAAGATTGTAAGGGGGGGGGCAGAGAAAGAGCAACTGAATGGCACTGCAGGTGTGAAAAAAAAGAAATTGGAGATGAGGGGCATTTGATCTGAGCCCAGAAGGATGAATAGAATGTTCTAGGTGGGGGACTTGCTTCAACAAGAGAAAGCATTATTACCTTGTCCCTGTCCCCGCAGCAGAAGATGAAGGTCTCAGAGGGAGTGGATTCATTCCAAGAGGAGGACAAAGAGCCCAGAAAGAGGCACGGGACCCCAGAACCACAGCTGCATGTTGCCAAGTGCAGACTCCAGACATAGTGCTCTGGGCTCTCCTGCTCAATGGAGTCGCTCACTGGGGCCCAGCTAAGTATTGCAAAGAAGGATAAAGTGTCCAGCAGGTGTCCAGCAAGATGTCCCCAATGGAGACAAGACAACAACTGTGAGGTGGGAGGCCAGTGCCCCAGAGCCGGCCCCATCTCCTACCGACACACCCCTGCAGACCAGAAGCCACAGGCCTGGCTGGGGATGGCCATGTCCTCAGGGATCATCACTGAGTTCCCCCTCTTAGGCCGACCCCACAAGATACCTTCCCAGCAAAGCCCACTGCCACTCCCTTGGCTGCCCTCAGATTGGACACAACATCACAGACTTTTCCTACTGCAAGACCAGGATTCCCACTGCACCACCAAAGAGACACAGTAGTGAATGGGCTGGACACAATCTCTTTCCTTGTGCAGCTGACATCCCCACAGGGGAGGCAGGCCAGGGATGTGAGTTAAGAGAAGAGAATTCCGATGCTCTGGGAGTGACAGCAGGGCCCTCCAAACAAGGCAGGAATCCATGAGAGGCTCCCCCTAGGAAAGAACCCGGTAAGTGATCAGGGATCAGCAGGGCAAAAATCCTGCCCAGGTGAGGCACTCAGAGCTTATTGAAAGCAAAGGTGATGCCACATGTTCCTGGATGAAGGCACACAGCAGGGAAGAACTTGGTACAGCCAAGTAACAGAGAGAGGGCAGTTTGGAGAGAGCAGAGGGCACACGGCACAAGTGGCATCTATTGTGAGCTAAATTGTGTCCCCTAAAAACTCCTAACCTCAAGTGCCTGTGACTCTGATTTTATTTGGAAACCAAATGTTTGCCGATGATGACATTAAGATGACATCAGTAGGGTGGACCCTAATCCAGGACGACCAGTGTCCTTATGAGAAGGGGAAATCTAGACACAGACACACGCAGAGGGAAGACCACGTGAAGACACAGGGCGACGATGGCCATCTGCAAGTCAAGGAATGCCTGAGGGCACCTGAATCTAGGCAAGAGCATGTGATGGATTCTCCCTCACAGCCTCAGAAGGAGCCAGACCTCTGGCCTCCGGAACCGTGAGCCAACGAATGTGTACTATTTAAGCCACTGGGTTCCCGTGCTTCGTTACGGCTGCCCTAGGAAACTAACACAGCTTCTCCCCATCACAAGGGCCTGCGGGCCAGGCTGGGGCTGGGCCACGCGGGGCTTACTGGCCACATCAGGGCTCTTGAGTTCCGTCCCAGGAAGAGCCGGCAGCCACACGGGGTCTTGATGTGTGATGTGTGACGTGTGATATGGTCAGACTTGCGCTTTGACAGAGCCGCCCTGGCTTTCTGTGGGGACAGTGGCTGGCGTGGGCTGAGGGCAAAAGGGAGACCACCTGGGATAAGGGCAGGGGCAGGTGTGATGGCGAGTAGAGAGGGAACTCGGGGATGGTGCCCAGCTCTGGCTTCAGCAACGGAGAAGCTGGTGGGGCTGCAGATGGGGCAGTCTTGGTCTCACTTTCAGCATCGGGCTCTGAGCCGTCCAAGAATAAAAGCCTGAGGGACGCCTGGGTGGCTCAGACAGTTAAGAATCTGCCTTCGGGGGACGCCTGGGTGGCTCAGTTGGTTAAGCAGCTGCCTTCGGCTCAGGTCATGATCCCAGCGTCCTGGGATAAGAGTCCCACATCGGGATCCTTGCTCAGCAGGGAGCCTGCTTCTCCCTCTGCCTCTGCCTGCCACTCTGTCTGCCTGTGCTTGCTCTCTCTCTAATAAATAAATAAAATCTTAAAAAAAAAAAAGAATAAAAGCCTGAGAGGGAAGAAATCCAAATCTTCTACCAGCCACTCACTTCAGACATCTTTCTGAGATCTGTCTTGGACAGAAACAAAAGGGAATTTTCTGTGCCCCTTGTCGGGAAGGGAGTAGGGTCTCCAGGAGGAGAGCTGGTGCAGAGGATGAAAGAGAAAACTCCTCACCTCTGCAAACCCCTGGGCCACTCTGGAGACCAGAACTTTCTCCACAGCGTTCCCCGGGCACCCCACTCTGCCAGCTGGCAACCCCACGGGTCCTTCCCCCAGAGCAATTCTCAGGAGCCAGGTGAGTGACTGACAAGCCGGAGGACCAGCCTTGTCCCCAAGGAGAAGGTGACATCAGGCAGGGAACCAAAGGACAAAAGCAGTGCTTCCCTAGATGGGGTCTCTCACCCATCAAATCCCCCTGAGACTTGGGGACACAAAGCGACCCCCCCAAGAGTACCCTGACCTCACCACTCCCCTCCCTCAACCAGGGAGTCTTCGCCAACCCTGAGTGCCAACAACCCAGTACAGGGAGTTGCCTGAGAAGGGCTTCCAGAATGAACACGTTGGCCCTCCCATCTCAGCTGGGAAGAACCACCCCCTCAACCAGCTAGCAGTGGAAGAGGGGGATTGTGCCCACTTCTTCCTCCTAGTGGCCCCTGCAGGACCTTCTGGATCTAATAATACTGAAACCCAGCAGGACCTTATAGCGGAAATCACCCCACTATAAGGACATAACCACCAGTGCCCACAAATCATCAGAGAAAAGTGAATTAATGGTTGATGATCAGGGCTCTCATGCACACTTTCACCCATGACCTATGCCCACAACCCTAAGAGTTTTCTAATTCATTCAACACTGACCACTTCTGTGGGGAATATGGTTGATCTCTGGTAACCAGAACATCCCATTAATGAGAGCATCTAACTCCTGACAACACTGGAGCTTTATTTAATCCACATTATTCACCTGCTGCGTGTTGGAAGTCACTGCTTCTTTGTCATGTCTCTCTCCAGTATCTGCCAGGATGTCCCCCCAGATCCCCAGTGGAGCTGCTTACACACATAGCTCAGCCTGCTCTTTCCCATTTAAACCCTGTCCTGGGCCAGCCCCGGGAACAAAGCCAGACTGTCTAGGGGCAGAAATGCACACAGATCTTTGCTTCCCATTGCACTCAATTCTCCAGTCACTGTGATGGACTTGCCTTCTCTTGGGAGGTTTTTTCCCTCAAATTGTGGACACCAGGTCCTTAGGAGTCGTCTGGTGCCTGACACCCCTGGCAGATTTGCTGACTTTTCTTAGCTGCCAAAAGGAAGAGAGCGACTACAAAACAACACATGCCCTTGACATGTCCTCTGGAAACAGATCTACTTTCTTTGAAAGATAATTTTATGAAATCTGTAATATTGCATCTCATACATTAATCAAAAGTGTGGCTCTGAGATTTTAATTCTGTTCCTGATAGAAAACAATGGAAATTGTATCAGCTGAGAGCAGACAGTTCAATTAAATCTCTGGGCCCACATTGGGGCATGTCCAAACTATTGCCACGTCGGGTGTCCTTTCCTCCACACAGGGCAAGGCAAGGCCTGTGTTGGGCTCTGGACTCTGTGGTGGACAGACTCCCTGATGTTCCTAGTCACCCCTGCCTCATGGCACTCACACCCTCGTGTGATCCCTCCCCTTGAGTGTGAGGAGAAGGTGTTCTTCTCTTCTAACCTGCAGAACCCAGCAAAGGTGATGGATGGGACATCTCTTCTGTGGTTAACTTATATAATAAGGTCATAGCCCGTCTTGCTAGAAGACTCTATCTCCTTCCTGACTCGCATGCTTTGATGGAGCAAGCATTCATGTCAGAGGGGCCCAGAGTCAAGGAACCAAGTGCTTCTGCCCCGGAGCCTGCGAGAAATTGGTGTCAAACTGTCTGATCTTGGGAATAGACCAGGCCCCAGCTGAGCCGCCGTGTGAGACTGCGGCCCTAGCAGACACACAGCTGTGGCCAAGTAAGAGACCCCGACGTGGAGGACTCAGCAGAGCGGAGCCTAGACTCCTGGCCCACAGAACTGACGTGCGCCCTGTTACGACACTGAGTGTGTGGTGATTGGCTACACAGCAATGGAGAAATAACACAGAGTCAGACGGATCTGGGGGAGGTTCCAGGCCTCATTCTGCCATTTACTATCTGTGACCTCAGGTAAGATTATTGCTCAGTGCTCCAAGCCTCGGCTTGTTCAACTGTAAAATGGTAATCACACATATCTCAAAGAGCGGCTGTAAAGACGAAATAGGACAAAGCATCAAAAGGGTTTAGCCTTCTTCACGTCAGCTGTTCTCAGCGAGGGTTCCCTGAAGGAGGAAGCCCTGGGCCTACAGGCTTCCATGGAACGTAAGGAATTAACTTCCCCCCTGTGTGTCAGAGCAGTACGATCCAGTACCATCCTTGAAATGATTGAGAAAAGGGCCCACGTGTCATTTTCTGTACGGCTTACACCTCTCCGGATCCGCAGGTAAGAAAGGCGGCCGGTGCTCAGCAAGGGGCAGCTTCATCTTCCACAACTGTTGTGTGTCCTACCTGGGCTCTCGCTCTCCAAGGCTGGAGCCTCGCAGTGTCTGCTGCGGTATCGGGGGCCTCTCCGGAACCCCCTTCTTCCTGCTATGGAAACCACTGTCTGTGCTAGCCACCGTTTAGCCCAGAAGACAGATCTCAGGGTGAGCTAACGACAGCGGCATTTGTTGCCAATAACAAGCATGTTCTCCTACGTTTGGGGCTCAGGGGTTCCCGGTATTAACTCTCCAGGACCCGAATTTGACAGGACATAAATAAAAGTAATGGTGCCTCCATTCATGGCCATGCTTTCCCAAGGATTTTGTAGGTTTGGAAAGGAGGGCTGGAATGGGGAAGTTAGGGCCCTGGTGTTGAGGGCTGTGGGCTCCTGCCTGTTGGCTTTGGAGGGGCTTCTCCATTACCTCCCTGGTGGTCTTTGTCCAGGCCGGCTTGAGATTCCAGACAACAGCCAGAAATAAAGGTGGGGTTTGGAGGTGCCTCAGCAGCTGTAAAAACTGACTGGGGGGGCTGGGCGGAGGGACACACTGCACCAAAGGAGTCATTTTAATGAAAATAGATCAAGCACTAGCCAGTCTTCAGAGAAAACAGAAGGCACTTAACCCTTTAATTTCCAAAATGTGAACTGACATCAGGGGTCCTTTAAGAGCCCTGGGAAGGAAGGCAGTTTCCTGCACTCCAGACCCCAGGCTGTGTGCAAACTGCATGGGTATCTGGGAAATACAGAAGTTCCTGGCTTAGCAAATTATTTCTCATTGCACACAAAGATAAATCTGTTCATTGCCCATGCCACTCTCTGCTCTTCTCCATAAGGGCCAGCTTCTGAAGCCATCTTCTAACCAGTGCAGCTTCTTATACAAATGGGTCTGTATTCAGGGAGCCTGAATAGCAGGTTCTCCCCACGTTAGCTCTTCAGTCAAGGTCTCCCGCCTCCATCCCCGACACGCAGACGGTTCCGGCCGCCGAGCCACATCCCCCACTTCTGCCATTCAGTA
>RCUC01143335.1:0-27162 GCA_003697995.1 Taxidea taxus jeffersonii | reverse complement strand
TGCTTTACAATTTAATTATCTCCAACACCTCTCTATTTGCTTATACAAAAGAAGCCAAGTTGCCTTTTCTTCATCAGGAAATCGATGGCAAGTTATGCTGCTGCCCAAGCTCCCAAAGGGAGCCAACAACAGATCTCAACCTCCAAAATCACCTCTTAATACAAAACTCTATCCTTTTTAATATTAAAATACAGTGTAACTCACCATCCCTGCTACTGCCATGAGGTGTCAGAACAGGTGGCTGGGAGCTTGAGAGCTCCCAGTGAAGGGAAAATGGGGAAGGTAGTTCATTCCGTTTTAGACTTTAGTCTAATAGAATGTTTGGATAACCAAGTTGAAGTGTGTGGCCAGGTGGATTTGAAGTGCTGGAGAGAGTTCTAGAATAAAGATGTGTGTCCCACTCACAGGTGATAGTGAGGGGGAGACAGGAAATCCTACTTTTTCATCAAGGTCTCTGGAGATCAACCATGTTTATTATAATAAAAACTCCATTTCCAATTTCTGAACATCTCTGTGAAGTCAAATTACAAAGTGAAATTAACCAGGGCATGTGGTCAGTTGTAAGAATCAATCAGCAGGGAGCAGGTTCAGTTTCTAATCCAACAATCAAGGCCAGGTGGCAATTCTTACCTTGCTACCCGTCTCAGTCCCTACAAATTGTAAGGCCCATCACAGACATTACATTCAAATTGCTTTTCTCCCAATATCTCTGAACAGAAGTGTTCCCTCCCTTCTTTAAACCCTCAGAGGATTTTACGCATACATCTTTTATGGGATACATCATACTCTGAATGGAGTTGTAGGTACCTATAAAGTACCTCAGAATGTATTATTGTTTCTTCAAAAATTACTTATTGAGTTCTTGATATAGACTTTATCTAAACTCTTAAAAATAATAATATACATAAGTTTTTTAAGAGATGGAGCCACAATTTACTCATTTTTTTTAAACCTAAGTAACACCTAGTACAGAGCAGGCCCTTATTAATATACGTGGGGTAGAATGGCATTCAAAACCATCAACAGTGTTGGAAAAACAACTCAGGAAGAGGCAGAATAACAGAGGAGCTCAGACTGTGAACCTTAGAGTCAGAGAGGTCTGAGTTCAAACCCCAGAGTAGTAACTTCTTAGCTTTGTAACCTTGGACAATTTACTTAATTCCATTTTCTTTTCTGTGAAATGGACACAGCAATGCCTACCTCCCAGAGTTAATGCAAAGATTAGACAAGATGGTGCGTATAAAGCAGTGGGCACAGGACACAACACGGATGTCCCTGTTGCTATTATCCTTCCTGTATAATTCAACAAGGGGATGTAGGGTCATCTGCCACAGGAAGGATGACAAATGGTACATCGAAAGGAACCACACTACTGGCATACCTAACTGGCAGCTCCCGGCGTACCTGTCCAAAATGGCAAGGCTAGGGTTCTTAGAGTCAGGAGGCACTGCTGGGCACCAGTGTTCTTCCCAGCATAGCAACTCAGCCCAGTAGCAATTATCCTTTATCGTAACTGGTGTGTGCTCTATCCCACCTCAGTGAAGCTGGGAATCCCCAAAGAATTCAACCTCAGAGATTGGTCAGGCTTGGCTGCTTCAATTACCCTTTCCCAGAAATCCCACCTGAAAACAGAGGCTCAAACCCTTATACTATAAGGGACCTGTTCTCTCTACAGCTTCTCTTTGGAGGGGGTAACTCCAATGAGATACCATAAGGTGGACACCACCGTCCAATACGGTAGGAGACTTGCAGAGCCATGCACGATGTCCCTGGCCTGTCTCAGTTTGCGAATTTAAAAATCAAGTGCCTGTGAGCTGTTCATTGGAGTTTCCGTGCATATCCATTCCATTCCATAAAGACCAAGACATTTCAGATCCCAGTGCCCAGGGTCCATCAAAAAGCAAATATGTCTTTTAAACAGAGAAGCAGTGCATTTCTCCTTCATCCTTATTCTGACTGGTACCTCCCCCCACTCACTCCTTTGCAGGTTCATTTCCAATAGGTTTATATAACAGAACAGCTGAGTGATATATCAAAGGGGCTCGGGTGCGGCGGCTGCTGAGATGGCATTTCATCTACAGCTTCCCAGTGAATGAGAAAGCACTCCTCATTTGCGAGCTGCCTGCTGCTTGGGACAAGCTAATGGTACCTTAAGTTCAGGTTGTTGGCTTTTCTCAGGGCATGGGATCAGAAGCAAGCTGGCCTAATGCTTAGTCAAAGCGTGGCCCTTTATTGCATGAGCTATTCACTAGAGTGCACTGCAAATGACCTGTCCCCAAATGTATTTGTGCCAACAGTCACGTCTGTGTGTGAAGGCATGGACCCTAGGATATTAATATTTACATTGGGTTTTCCTCCTAGAAACTCTTTTCTCATCTCTGTCACTTAATCCTCAAAACAACTCCATGAAAACATTATTACTGCTTTCGTTATTATAATCATTCATTTCCGTTTGGAAACCCAAAAAGCCAAAGGTCTGTGTGTTAGAGGCCACGTGTAGTGCCTAAGATCCAAAGCCCATTGATGGCGAAGCTGGGACTCCAATTCCCTTTTACTGACTCAAGATCAACGTTTTTCTCAACCCAAACTTTCTGAAGACAAATGCCGCCCTCCAAGTAATAGGATGTTTAGCAGGGCTGTTATCTTACCGATTTATTCACATTCTATATAATCAGACATGGTAAGACCACCCATTACCTTTTTAAAATAACACTTGTTTTTTACTTTTAATTTCAAGATGTTTATCACTGACGATTCATAAGAATCATATTCAGAAAATAAATCATTTATAATTTCATTCCCTGAAGATGGCTTGTCCTTAATACTCTAATATACACCCTGGTAGACTTCTCAGAATATAGTATATGCTATCTATATGAGATGTAAATAGAGTTTATATGCTTTATGAAATGGAGATCATATTATGGATACCATTCTATATTTTTCTATTTAGCTATCAACATCTTCCCATGCCATTAAATACCTACCACATCATCACTTGAATAGCTACCTGTGTTCCATCACATGGATGCATCCTAATGTAGCCAACCAACCCCCTAGAGACTGAAGAATAAGGGAGAACAATTCTGTTATTTCAGGTTTGACTCTATTATGAATAAGACTACAATGAGGGGAGCCTGGGTGGCTCAGTGGGTTAAAGCCGCTGCCTTCGGCTCGGGTCATGATCCCAGGGTCGTGGGATCGAGCCCTGCATCGGGCTCTCTGCTCGGCAGGGAGCCTGCTTCCTCCTCTCTCTCTCTGCCTCTCTGCCTACTTGTGATCTCTGTCTATCAAATAAATAAATGAAATCTTTAAAAAAAAAAGACTACAATGAAATCCTTGTAAATAGTCTCTGTGTGTGTCTGATCATTTCCATAGGATAAAATCCTATAGAATTCTTGGGCCAAAGGAATGATTGTTTTTAAGATTTTATTTCTTTATTTGAGAGAGAGAAAGAGAGAGAGAGCGAGCACACAAGCAGAGGGGAGGGGCAGAGGGAGAGGGAGAAGCAGGGCTCCATCCCAGAAACCTAGGATCACAACCTGAGTAAAAGGCAGACCCTTAACCAACTGAACCACCCGGGAGCCCAGGAATGAAGATTTTAAGGCTCGTGAACATTTTGAACAAACTGCCTTCAGAGTGAGCGTGACCGTTTCCACCGCCCAGCAGCTCTGCCTCCAAAACATGCCCCATTTGTCCCAGGGGGCAAATCACGTCCACCTGTCTCACCTCCACTGCTGGCACCTGGTATTAGCCTCCATTCCTTCCAACGGGTCCCTCACACCCACCCACCCCCAACCAAGTCCATTTTCCAAACTACAGGCAGATGACCTTTCAAACAAAATAAACACATCACCCTCCCTACCAGTCATGATCTAGCCCCTGCCTGCCCCTCCCACCTCCCCACCCATGACCATCCTGGTCATTTACTCTGTGCCATCTTCACTCTTATTTCAGAGACACACCACTTGTCCTGCCCCCTTTGTACTTACTGTTGTCTCTCCCAGGAAACTCTTCCTCTCTTTCTGTGCAAGCCTAGCTCCTTTTCTCATCGCGGCCTCAGAGGGGTCTTCCCTGGCCACCGACTTCAAGTAAATCCCTCCCTATAGTCATGCTATCCCATCCCTGTGCTTTGTGTCTCTTAGATTCCTTTCTTACAACACCAATCATAATAGGAAAATCTCTTATTGATTTGCTTGCTACTCTACTTTCTGTCCCTTCCTTCCCTTCCCCTCCTCTAATGCACGGAAAATGGAAACTCTTGCCAGCTGCTACACCACCCATGCCTGACCGTGGGCCCGAGCATCAGACATTCACAGTAAATACTTGTTGAGTAAATGAACACACGTAAGAGTAATTTTAGTACAGCCCTAACTAAGCATAATATTGGAGCCAAATCGCCAATATAAAATGTATCACCTGATCCCTTCCAGAAACAAGGAGAAAAGACAAGAAATGCCATAAATGAGGACAAGTCAAGACTTGGGGGTAACTGAGCCCACAGAGCTCGGGCTGGGATGGCTCGCCGGCCTCACACAGATCCAGCAGAATCTAACCGGGCTTCAGAAGCAGGGCCCTTCCCATTCAAAAACAAAAAAAAAAATGCATCCTTCAAAGCTCAGCTCAAAAAAGAAAAGGCAAATTTACCATAAGAAATTACAACATACAGGAAAACACCTGAAAGTATTCTCCCACGTTATAGAGATATTTAAATTGTCTAGCTTAGTAAGCTACAGGTAGTATCATACAACCGGTTTCCACTACCCAGAGACCCGACTGTTATTAGAAACAAAAGAGTGAGGAGCATAGATGGTAGATCTCTAGATGACAACCGCTGGGGGGCTGTGCAGGCGAGGCTGGCAAACACATGCACACAGCTGTCCCCCCGGGTGGGCTGTGGCCGTGCCTGGACCATTACCTCGTGCTGAGCACCCACCAGGAGCCAGCGCCTCACCTGGCATTTGACAGGCGTGACCACCTCTGAGCCTCCCAATGCCCCTCCGAGACACAGAGATCCTCAATCCTATGGATCAGAGACCGGGATTCGCTGAGATCACGGCACAAAACGATTACTTCAAGATCCCAACATGCACCCATCCGACATGTGCTTTATACACACTGGTCCAGCTTGCCCGCGGCCCCTCTTGAGAACTGGGGTGCCCAGATTCCCAATCCCCCACCCCTTCCTGCTGATTCAGGTTGCAGGAGGCAAAGCGCCCTTTCCTTCCACCTCTGGAGAGCAGGAAACCCCCTCTACCATAGAGAACAGTCTTCCTTGTATGATTCTTCCTGTCCGTGTCAACATCTGCAGTTTTCCAGCGTCAGAGTCCTCGTCAAGGGCAGCCACTCTCCTGGGCTCCCCTTTGGCCCTGGGTGGGCAGGCCACAAGGCGCGCGCGTGTCTCCTCTCCCTCCCAGGGCCCGGCCTGAGAGAGCGCCGCAGAAAATCCTTTTCGGATATAATAAAGCCCTTGGTGTGTGTGAAAGGTAACACTTCCAGGGTTTCAGGTGCTCCAAAGAGAAACCCTCACAGTCATTTTAAAAGATTCGTTTCTGGGACGCCTGGGTGGCTCAGTTGGTTAAGCAGCTGCCTTCGGCTCAGGTCATGATCCCAGCGTCCTGGGATCGAGTCCCACATCGGGCTCCTTGCTCGGCGGGGAGCCTGCTTCTCCCTCTCCCTCTGCCTGCCACTCCCCCTGCTTGTGTTCACTCTCGCTCTCTTTTAAATAAATACATAAGGGACGCCTGGGTGGCTCAGTTGGTTAAGCAGCTGCCTTCGGCTCAGGTCATGATCCCAGCGTCCTGGGATCGAGTCCCACATCGGGCTCCTTGCTCGGCGGGAAGCCTGCTTCTCCCTCTGCCTCTGCCTGCCACTCTGTCTGCCTGAGGTCTCTCTCTAATAAATAAATAAATAAATAAAAATCTTTAAAAGATTCGTTTCTTTCTCTAATCTATATCATCGTGAAGGGATAAAGCCAAGCCAGTTTCAAGGAAGAAGGCTGGGACACTCCCTCTGGGAGTCTGACTGGAAACGCTGGACATGAGACAGATTTGACCGCTTCTATGTACAACTCCAGTCAGTGGCACAATCCTTGAAAACACTTGATTCTGTATCTCTTTTTTCAATAAATGAACAACAACAACAATTATAACAAAATGTTTATTAGTTCCTAGTTGGCCTGGGAAATTGTAAGAAAGGAGTTTCCTGAGCTGAGTTGGCAGCCCTTGCTGGCCAGTCTCTCTGCCTCAGCGAGGCCCTCTGACGGGAGATAACACGAGGGCGGAAGCAGGGAAGAGCTTCTCTGACCTCACACCAAAAGAAGAAGAGCAGAGTGAGGACAGAGACATGCGGAAGCCGTAAGGGACAGGGACAATGTGAAAAGTAAAGCAGTTCTGTGGGCTCTGTCCCTAATTCTCTGCAGAGCTCACAAAGGCAGGAGGAGAATTCTCTTCTGAGAAAGAGAAGTGTGCGAAACCACAGTGCTCACGATGATCACAAGGGACACAGCAGGTCTGGAAACAAGACTCCACCAGCCTGGCTTCACAAGTAGACACGTATTCGCCGGATTGGCTTAATGTGCCCCAGGTTTAACTTAACCTTTCATCCCCTACGTCAAGCACACAAATACACAGCACTGATTTTTTTTTTAATTAACATATAATGTATTATTTGCCCCAGGGGTACAGGTCTGTGATTCACCGGTCTTACACAATTCACAGCACTCACCATAGCACATACCTTCCCCAGTGTCCATCACCCAGCCACCCTCTCCCTACCGCCCCCCCCACCCACAGCCTTCAGTTTGTTTCCTGAGATTAAGAGTCTCTTATGGTTTGTCTCCCTCCCCGATTCCATCTTATTTCATTTTAAAACTGACAGCTTCCCTCCCATGCCAAGTGGCCTGTTCTTCTTGACGGCATTTCCCAGACCGAAATGCTGAAACACATATAACTCATACAACAATGTTTAGGCTGCTAGACAGAGACTAGCCAAATCCATGGTCAGCAGCTGCTGGGTGATTAAAAACCAATGGAAATTATCAGATTCCCATATGTGCAACCTACAGTGGATAGGGGGACCTCTCTGCCCCTCCTTTTATATTTTTTTTTCCTGTTGTAACAAAACAGATCTTCTTAAATATATTTCACATATTGCAGTAGCCCGGACATCAAATGTTTCCCAGAGTGAAATTAAATATAGCATTTTATTTGGAACAAGCCAGTCTAACTCGATTTTCCCTCCCAACATTGCCACATAGAGACCTTCCATTTGGCAGCTGAAGGATGTGCTCAGCTCTGAGCTGGACTTAGAACTCCTTTCTCCAGTCTAACCATCCATCTGTTTCCTCTGCCCTTGTTTAAGAGCTTCAGAAGTCATGGAGGGGGCCGTCTGTCCCCTGCCGCACCCCCAGCCCTGTCTTGAAGGGAAAATACCCCTCTCTTCCTGGCAGAGCCTCTCCAGGCTCCTTGCGACCACCGTCCTGAACCACTGGAAACAACTTCCTAAAAAAGGTAAGTGAGTCTGCCGTGGAACAGTGTGCCCTGGATGGAGGGAGGGCCTCCCATCTGGGACGTGGTCACATATTGCTGGTGTGGGTCCTAACGGGGCGGCAGCAGAGCCAAGCAGACTGGACTCCCATGGGAGGTAAACATGACCACATGCCCGCTGAGGGCTGTGTGTTGGGAATGGAAAGGTTAGGAAGAAGCAAAGACTGTCAGCGCAGGTGGCATGAGGCCTTGAGACCCCAAAACCAACATGCACCTTACAGGTGCAGGCACCAGGCCCAGAAAAGGCGTGGCAGTCTAAGGGTGATGGCACCAGGCAGCAGCCCCTCGGATTTCCAAAATCTCAGGTCAAGGCTGGCCCATAGCCCTTTGGGAAGTTGAGAGAAGGATAAGCAACAGGTTGTGGCATCTTCAGTGGAAGCATACAGTGAATTTTCAAGGACAGCTGCCATTTCCTGAGGGCCCGAGAGGGTACCCAGCCTCTCTTTAATTCCCAAAACAGCCTTGACCCAAGGAAACACACGCTCAGAATCAGGCCCAAGGTCATATAGATCCTGAACATCACAGCTACAAGGTGAGTTCAGTTTGGTTTTGACCCCCAACCCAAGTTTGCCGTGTTGCCTTGCTATCCTATGACCTCCCTTAGCCTTCCCCGCAAACGGAGCCATCCCCAGGAAGCCAGAGCAGGTCCAAATGAAGACTGTGGTGCACAGCTGTCTCTCAAATAGGACCCAAAATCTGTGTGTGTGTGTGCATGCGTGTATGTGCACATGTGCACCCATTTACACACATGCAGAAGAAAGGACACATCTAAATACCAAGTATTTTTAAAATTTCTTTTTTATCAATTTCTATTTTCCCAAAATATTAAAACAGACAGTTCTTATGAATCTGGAATTTTTTTAAATTGTGGCAAAATATACAGGACATAAAATTTACCCTCTTATCTATTTGCAAGGACACAGGCCAGAGGCACTAACGTACATTTCACGTCACTGTGCCATCACTGCCACCGTCTGACTCAAGAACACCCCTCATCTGGCAGGACGGAAACTCCGTACCGGTTCAACAATCACTGCCACTGGAAACTGCCATTCTACTTCCTGTCTCCGTGAATTAGCTTCTTCTAGGCACTCCCTATAAGTGGAATCATAGTATTTGTCCTTTTGTGTCTGGGCTTCACCCAGTGTAAGGTCCTTGAGGTTCCCCCAGGCTGTAGCCTGGCTCACACTCTCTTTCCTTTTTCCCCCATGGACATACCACATTTTGTTTAACTGTTCAACTCTCCCCAGACACTTGGGTTGCTTCCACTTTTTCTTTTTTCGATTTACTTATTTATTAGAGAGCGAGCGAGCACAAGTGAGAGGAGGGGCAGAAGGCAAAGGAGAGAGACCCTCAAGCAGACTCTGTACTCAGCACAGAGCCCGACACAGGGCTCGACCCCTGAGATCACCACCTGAGCCAAAACCAAGAGTCAGACGCTCGAGCGTCTGTGCTACCCAGGAGTCCCTGCTTCTACTTTTGACTATTATGAATAATGCTGCTATGAACATGGGTGTACAAAGAGTTTTTTTAAAGCACCCAAACTTCTTAAATCCTGAAATATATTTTCAGAATGTGCACTGTGAATTAAAATCAGGATAGGTCTTCTATCGGTCCTAGCTTAGGAAACAAGCAAATTCTATGCTGGGATAGAATTTTGGGACACATTTTGCCTTCTGTGTTTTTTTTTTTTCCAAAGATGTTATCCATTTATTTGACAGGGAGAGAGATCACAAGTAGGCAGAGAGGCAGCAGAGAGGGAGGGGTAAGCAGGCTGAGCCACCCAGGCACCCCTTGCCTTCTGTCTTTGAACACCTGAAAACCAATGGTTTTCAACCCTGGTTATACATTAGAATCACCTGGGAGTGCTTTTTTAAAAATACTGATGTCGCCTGGGTGGCTCAGCGGGTTGAGCTTCTGCCTTCGGCTCAGGTCATGATCTCAGGGTCCTGGGATCAAGCCCCGCATCGGGCTCTCTACTCGGCGGGGAGGCTGCTTCCCCCTTTCTCTCGGCCTGCCTCTCTGCCTACTTGTGATCTCTCTCTCTCTCTCTCTGTCAAATGAATAAATAAAATCTTTAAAAAAAAATACTGATGTTCAAGCCCAGCTGAAGACGTTTGAATCCCAATCTCTGGGTTAGGCAGAGAATGTTTTTTTAAATCTTCCCTTCTCCCCAATTATTCTTCGGAAGAACCACTGCTATAAACTCTCTTCTTTGGGGGCCCCTTCTCTTTCTTTACAATATCTCTGCCCTGTGAAGAACTCCTTTCCGATCTGAAGTGAGAAGGGTTTGCTGGCCAGCCAACTACCCTAGTCATTCGCCTGGTTATAGCTCAACCTGAAAGCCTCACTGCATGCCCTGTCTCCTTCAGTGGAGCCTTTTCTAATTGCACAACAAGAATGGGCCTCTTTCTTGGAAGGAATGTCGAATTGTGTAAGCAGGTAAGGAGGCATCTCCGGGCCTACTCAGTCCTTAAGGGAATTATAATCTAGACCTTTTATGGCAGCTGGAACAGGAAGAGAGAGAGAGAGCTAAGATGGGGTCCCAGACCCTCTCTAGGCCGGGAAAGAGGCTGCTGACGAGGCTGGTTCCCTGGAGGGGAGAGAGGCTGGACTCGCTGGAAGAGAGAGAGGAGCTGGGCCATGCTCACATTCCTGTGATCCTAAAACACCCCCAGGCCCTGGCTTACCCCCATTCTCACCCAGGATTCCTAGGTACTTCCTTTGGTGTGCCTGGTTCTATATTCAATCATTTTCCTTCTATAACGAGCCTGCTAGGAGGCATCAACTCTCCCGCTCAGTTCTCGACAGTAGAGGGTATCACTAAAAGGGGAGCATCGTGACTTCACCAAGAAGACGAGTGCTTAACATCTCAGTCAGAAGCTTCACAACCAAACTGGCTGTGGCAGGACATACCCTAGGAGAATTTCACCTTTTGCTGCTCCCCCACAGGGATTTCCTCTCCCAGCAGGCAGACCTGGGCCTCCAAGGCCCTTCACACCTCACCTTGGGGCTCTTCTGCCATTTGGGGGAGAGCCCTCCAAACAGGATATTGGAAGACCACCCAGGCTGCAGTCCCAGCAGCAGCTTCGTGCTCCCCAGGACTGGCCCCCCGGAGACTTGAGAACCTGGCCCTTTGGAGGGCCTGCATCTAAAGGGCTGGGACAGGTCTGGATGCCGATAGGCAGGTGAGCTCTGCTCCGGAGGCCTCTCCTCCGTCCACATGGAATGCTAATGCACGCTGGGAGACAGCAACCAGAGAGGAGCTCAAAGGAGAGAAGGAGTGTGAGCTAGTAGAGGCAGAGTGCCTGCAGAATGCCCACAAAGCGGGGCAGTGGGGAGAGGAAGGGGTTGTCCCAGCAGTGGGAGAGGGGTTGGGATATGAGGTAGCCCGGCCTAACGGGAAGGGAGAGGCTGCTCTGCCGGGGGGACAGGACCTGCCTGGGTGTGGCTGGGATCTGGGATGAGCAAGCCGACCTCTGAACTCTTCTCTGCCCTCTCAGGTGTGCTGGCCCCCCAAAGTCCTTGGCACCGAGAAAGCTGGTCAGAATCTATCCTGAGAGGTGTGCAAGCTCATGGAAGGGAACAGAGGGGAAGTGAGGTGTAAGGAGAATGAAGACCTACAAAAAGCAGACTAAAGCCGAAGCTGGGGAGCTCAGACAGGGATGTCTCTGACCTCTCTCTGACTGGGGAACCCAAAATAGGCATTTGCTATCTTGTGCAGCAAATTCTGGTGGAGTGCATACTAAGCATTAGCAGGGAAGTGCTCCCAAATCGTCTCCAGGTTTTCGTGCCCCTTGACTTGTGACTTCCCACTGGCCAGGTGCTCAAGTCCAGACCCAGAGGACAACCTCTGCGACATTAGAAGGAGACGGGAGGGGAGACCCTGAACATGACCTGTATCATCTCTTCTGTACCTCTTTTAGGTGGGGGCAAGATGGCTCTGCACATTTTATGGGAAAAGAAACAGAAGCAGGGACAAGCAGAGATGGAGTTCAAATGAACCTCACACAACAATAAATGCTGTTTGCTAAGCAGAAGCGTCTGGCCGTGGATGAAGCCAGGTCTGCAGGAGCAGGGAAGGCGGGCCAGGCAGGAGGACTGCTCAGCAGTGTCATCGCCACAGGAAGGGGTACCGGTCACTGGCAGGGAGCAAGCTCCTGCAGCCCAGGACTGTGGCTGAGACCCACTTCTGAGCATGTTTACATAAGAGAAGGAGCACAGTGTAACCAAAAGGGTATAGGGATGTGGACACAGATGGACTCAGGTTGATTTTTAGCTCGGTGACTTTGGATTTCAGCTTTGTAACAGGTGAGGGTGAAAAAATGGCTGAGGGATTCAAGAGAATCCTGGTATTATCATCCTGGTGATACTCAGTAACAGAAAACTGTTACTATTGTCTTGCTGCTTTCTTAAGCTTCTATCACAGTTATCCACGAGTTTACTTACCCAAAATAAAAACCCAATAAAACTTGTCAGTTGGCTGTGGGAAGCGATTGAGGCCACTTCTCATTGACTGTGTACTGATACGGAGCGACTTCCCAGGTCCAGTCAAGTTGGGGGAAAAATAACGCAGGACAGAATGTGTGAGTGCTCCCATCAGGGCTGAAGAAGTCAGTACACAGCTCTGTGTTCTCTGATGTGTAGGTCTCCTCACAGGGATAGGCCCTGGAGGCAAGGAGCGAGGAAGGAGAGAGACTTTTCACAGTATGCTCGTCTGTGTATTTTTTATTTTGTGCTATGTGATTCTGCTACTACCTTTTTAAAAATACGTGGAATAATTTACTTAGAAGAACTCTGAGGGGAAAAAAAGGTGGAGCTGTTACCAGGCGCTGAAAGTTCTGGGTGAGGCAGGGGCAGTAAAGAAGTGGTGATACACTTTGTGGCCCAGTGGAGAGGCCATCGCTGATGGCCTCTGTCCCGAGAACAGTCCAGGGCCATGGAGAGGTGGCTGTGAGGAGTGTGGACCCCATCACTCATGACAGAGCTGTGCCTGGCCAACCTCAAGATGAGCCATATCGGCGGCGAGCCACATCCCTGGAGGGGACACTTCATCATGATTCCAACACTCTGGTTCACACCTTTTATCCAAGGAGCACAAAGTGCTAGTGCACACCCATGAGGCCCCAAAGCCACCCGCAGGAGAGGCGGCAGCTCTCCATAGCTGTGAGGACGGGTGGCCCTGAGAGTCCTGGAGGATAGGCACCACCAAGCTAACTGGGCCGAGGCTCCCCGCTGAAGTCTGTCACTTCCAGCGACTTCCAATTCCATCTCTCCTGCCTCAGTTTCCCTCTTTGCAATTTGAGAATATGAACAGTATTTATTTCATAAAGTTAGTGTGAAGATTAAATAATGGCTAGAGTAATAACTAATATTTATTGAACCATTGTTTTATGCCAGACACTGCTTTAAGCCACCTGGCCCATATTTATCTGGTGCTTATCCTTAATTCATAAGTGAAGAAGCTGAGGCACAGAGAGGTGCAGGCAGCCACCCGCATGACAGAACTGGGTGGGGGGGACCAGAACACTTCATATGCATCCCTGTTCAGCAGGCTGACATGGAGGATGGCCTAGAGATGGAAAAACTGAGGCACAAAGAGGCTGCCGACTCTGCTGCTCTTTTTCACATATGACCTTGAGGCCACAGATGATGACCTCTATCAACAGATGTCAGGGAAACCAAGACAAGAGGGTAAGGTAACATCACTCCTTCTCAGCCTGAGGGCCAGGGGTGCAGGGGGTCCCTTGTGGATTGGTTATGGTTCAAAAACCTATGGCTGCCACTGAAAAATGTAAAGGGAGGGGGCCCGATGAGAGGAGGGGCCGAGTGCAAAGCCAGCAGGCCCATCTGTAAATAGAGACTACGTTAGGAATGTGTAAGCAACACCACAAATCCCTCGTCAGCTGCCTCTCTTCCTCTCCTTCACGGACAGGGCCTGGGAGGCCTTCTGCAGAGAAGGGAGGCTGGCGATCGGCCTCTGATGGCCAAAAAGATAGCTCCACGCCGAGTGTCTGTCACCAAGCACAGGGTAAAACAGACACACAGAGAGCTTCACTCATTAACATTGGCGTTGCCATGACAATGAGCTGTTGCCAGGTAGCAGCGAACTAGGAGAAGAGTGAGAATTAGCAAAGCCTAAAAATAAAGCCGTTATGTTTCTTCCCCCGTCTAGATGTCCATGTGTAACAGGCAATAATCTCGCCTCCGCCTCGGCCCGGCCCTTCCCCAGCCGGCCCCCACTGCTCCCCGCCTGGCAGCCCACGGGAGGCGGCGCCCCACCTCCATGCCAGGGGCCCCAGAACGCCCCTCCCCAGCCACCTCGAAGAGGGCACCTGTAGACAGGCGAGGACTCACACCTGGAGGCCAGCTAACAAGCAGCACCTGAGAAAGCCTCAGCACAAAAGCCGAGCGGGCATTTTCCCCTCCTCTGGAGATCAGCCGGGACTCCAGACTGAAGCTGGGCCTGCTCCGGGCTGTCACACATGTGCCTGACTCCTTGGCTCTGAATGAATGGAAGTGGCAGGTGCCCTGTCCTAACTGACCATTTCTGTCTTGGAACATAATTAAGTAAGCCTCAGCCCCAGAGGGTTCTGGGGAAGTCAGGAGCCCAGGGTGGGCAGCATGAGTGGGTCATGGTTTCCTTTCTGTGATCCCACCGCTGGAAGAGCAATCATCACACTAATTCCAAAAGGGAAGATAGCGTAAGGATAAAAATCATGGAGCCATTTGTAAACCGCTCCAAGGGACAGGGAGTGGAATTATTTTCAGGGTCTTCCGGCCTGGCTCTGGGAGCAGAGAAGAAAATTCAAGTGTCTGGCGGTTATAGGTTTACTTTGTTCGTCTCTCCCATCAGACCCTAAGCTCCACAAAGGCAGAAATCACACCAAACTGTTTGCTCTCATAACCTTAGCGTCTGCTGTCATCTCAGACACACAGTCTGCACACAACACGCACAGTGGGGCGGTGGGGGGGAGAGGGAGCAAGGAAGGAGCACAGCCTCAAACACGCCAGGGACAGCATTCTGGGTAAACGGCAAAGATATTAACAGTAATAATACATGACCTAGATAAAACACCTCTCTTTCCATAAAATTCTAAGCTCTGCCTTCTAAGAACCAAATCCTACTCTCTATCCAGATCTCTAGTCTCAAAAAAAAAAAAAGAGGTTTATCACATATACAAATTTATCATGCTTTAAGCAGATCCAATAAATTAAAATCCAGAATTCTGTAAGTATAATTTGTTTAATTCAGGTAGAATGTGCTAATTCAAATCTCTACTTCAAGCGAAACCAGCAGCAACAACTAAATCTGTGGTTTCTTTCCTTCCCCCAGACGCACCCTTGGGTTCTCTCCCTCCACCAGCATGGACATGCACTCAGCAAATGCAAACAGTAGCTAATTTTAATATCAGTGCAAGAAGTACGTACTTAAGAAGCTAAAGTCATTATTTCTTTCACCATCACCCCATAAAAATATATGACCCAGAACAGAACATAAACATTATTTCTTGGTTCTTCGACTGTTCTGGATTATCTAGCCATTCATCCAAATGCCAGCTCCTGCCTCTGGTCCCCCAAGCTTGTGCAAATAACATAAAGGTAGCAGAGAGAATGGCAAGTAAAAGAAGGAGCAGAATGACTGGGGATTTGAGAGCGAGACCCATTGATCATCCCACTCCCCATCCCAACCTCTGAGCAAGGCCAAACCTGTATGAATTAATTTATGCTCCTGAGGGAATGAGAATCAGCAGGTAAGTAACAGTGATGCTCGTGATGGCTGTATTTCAACAAAACTCCAGAGAGGTTCATATTCTGGGTATTCCCAGTAACCATCAAGTCTGCTTTCAGCATTGTCTCTAGAGATGTTGAAGTTCATGGTCACATTCCTTCTCTTCCAAAGTCAGACACCCAGGCTTCTAGCAGGGGGAACGTGTGCCCACAGGGCCTGATGTTCTTGTGGCCAGGCACAGGCAGACCAGTCCGAAAATGCTACTGGAGTGCAGTTTCTACAAGTGTAAGGAAGTGGGGTAGCATTCTGGGAGCTGCAGAATCCCAAACTATATACGGCCCTGGCTCGATGGCCTGGGGAAGACTCCTAAATCAGCAAGATCCGCCTGATAGACCGCTCCCGGTGCCGAAGCTGAGGGCACCGACAGACCCCTGGGTTTTCAGCAAGTCCTTCACTTGACCGCAAAACAAGTGGAAAGTCAGGCCATACACTGACTGGAAAATAGGGCCCTTTTGAAAGCTTTATGTTCCTTTCTGCTAAAAGGTACCCAAGAGACGGCTCTCACCATCACTACACAACCACGTTGATACATAAGATCCCAGCCAGTGCTCATTACCCATCCACATACCTTCTTCCTTCCCTACGGCACAAAATAACCAGTTACAGCTGCAGCTTCCAATGGGAAGGGGCTATTGAACTGATGGAGATGACAAGGCAGCCAGCTCCTATGTGCCCCAAGTAGAGGCCAGAGCGCTGCGCCGGAAACTTCACAGGTGACCAAGAAACAGACGTTGAATGGCTGAACCAGTGAATGAAAAAACTAACCTAATGCTTTTCCTCCTAATACACTTGAATTACTGGGATGCTGCCAAACGGAGAAACTTGTGCCCAGTTCTCTGAGATCCCACCAGTCTAAGGTTGGTCACCTCTGCCCATCACTGCCTTTGAGATCACAGGCACCAGGGCCAAATGTCATCACCAGCCCTGTGAGGACTGGGTTGGGACCCAGCCCTAAACTTGAATGCCTCGCCCCTCATCATCTCCCCAGACTTCAGAATCAAGGCAGTCCCACCAAGGCGAGCCACCTGCATGCTCTCAGAAAAGGACAGCATAAACCCGAACGCTGCTGTTATTAGCAATATCGCCAACATCTCACTTGGGGCATGCTTTCATATATTCCTACTTCACTCTACCGAAAAGAGTTTGCAGTTTCCAGCATGGCCCTGGGGAAATGGATCTCTGAGGATGACCCGAATGAAGCTGTTGAAATGCGGGTAAGACCCCGACTGCACTAGCCACTCCCCCCAGATGTTCTGTTGCAAGAACGGTCTGATAAAAATAAAGTCACACCAAGCTGAAGATCGGATTCCTCTCCCTGCCCTTCCTTCCTTCCTGCAACAGATAAACTTGTTTTCTTACTTTGCATTTGCCATTTTTAGAAATGGGTTAAAAGTGAAATGCAAGCCTCTCCTAGAGGAAAGGATAAGGATATCAGTCAGTCTCTCTCTCCCCACTCTCTCTTCTCTCTCTGTCTCCTCTCTGGCATGTGTTACTAAATTTTATATAGCTTGACTTGCTGCATCTCTGATATGAGCTGCTTATACACAACATAACCAGACACATATTTTTAAGAGTATGCATCACTTAAAATAACTGGATTTTAAACCTTCTGATGTTAGGTGAGAATTTGGTTGGAGGACTAGATGGGTCTTGGCTCTTGAGAAAGCAAGGCAATTAGTGTTTTAAAGAAATGGATGAGTAACCTTTCAGGAGGCCACCAACTGAAACATAGAAAAATCTGACCTGTTTTTGCCCCAGCAGACCCCCTTGGAAAGTAGAAATATCCTTCCGTGATGGTTTCCAGAGACAAGTTTTCTGAAGCTCAAGACGGTTATTTTAAACTTCCGCTCCCTTTAACTGTATTTCTAAAATATAATTAGCAACTCTTTATTCTTGGCCAAACAACTGCTAATAGAACACTGTGTTGTATGGTGGTACAAGCCAGTTAAGAATCTTATGAAACAATGCCCAAGATACAGAGTGGCACAGACACCCTTCTCTCTGTCTCCTCCTCTCTTTCTGTCTCCCTGTCTCTTTCTCTCTTTCTCTCAGATACAAGTAGGCACACAGATGGAACACCATTTGTCTTCCCAGAACCATCAAATTTCAGGCACGTGTTGACCCCTCCCAGTGAATTTCCTATGATTACAACCATCGACAGACCACTTCCGACTGTTTGTTTGTTGGTTCATGAGGATTATTGGTATTTGGGTTGTTTTGGTTTTTGTTTTGCTTTGTTTTGTTTTTTTTACCATACTGATAGATAGAATGGGTGCTTACAAGATTTTTGAAGGTATTTGATTACTGTGTTTAGGAAAACAATTCTAACAATAATACACCTCACCCCAAACCAAGACTTCAGTTGAGTATAGTGTGATTGGTTGCTTCTTACTGAAAGGCCTCAGGGCCAGGAAGCAATATTTAAAAATCGCTCACTTGTCAGAATGGATACAACAAGCCAGGAGAGCTGGCTCAGGGCTCTGAAGCCCTCTGCCCTGCTAGACATAGATCTTCTATTTACTGGATTCAGGGGAGGTCCAGGGGTCTGAGGCAGGGGCCTCAGGTGGTGGGGGCACTTGCATTAGAGTAACTCAAATGCTCAGAGTAGTTGGAAAAGGAATCACATTTCTCCATTATTTCTATGGGGGGGCGGGTAGTGGTAATGGGTTAGACCCTCAGGTTAAGCCAGGTAGAACAACCTCAAAAAAAATACAAAACAAAAACAAAACAAACAATAACAAAAACACCTAAAACCAAGGTATTTGTTATGGGAGAAACACGTTGTTTTTTTTTCCCCTGGGGTGGAGTGAGGAGAGGGAGAGAACCTGACTTCACTGGCTGACTCACCTCACGGGCTCCAATTTGGGCTGATCTTCCACTATGAGGTACAGTAATTACTAATTATGACCTATCAGACACCTCCATATTAGTTGGTAAAGAGCCATTTCCCTGAGTTTCCCAAATGCCCTGCACCACCCAGGTCCCTTTCCTCAAGCCCCCCTGATCCTCCCTTAAATCCATTAAACAGAGGATTTATGCCAGGCAGGGCAGAAGGCTCCAGAACCTTGCAGCAGCTCTCCTAGCCGTGGTATCCATTTTGATGAGTGCTGTTGAACCAGCCATTAGTAACATGTGCAGCCCTAGTCGTGCTCTGGCCTTCAGACTATCTCCACTAACACAGCTATCCTGGGCAAAGCCATGCTGACCCCTCGGCACACGTCACCTCTCCTCTTGTGCACAGTGCTTCATCCAGCTATTCCTGTCTTTCAGCATGTTGTAACTGTTGTATTTAATTATGCTGTGTGTGTGTGTGTATGTGTGTGTTCAATGTACATGTCTTCTCATCCTCCTCCATAAAGAGATTAGAGGCTGGCATCACACAATGTTTTATATTTCTTGGCTTACCACTTTATACTTAACACAGTACCTGGCGCATTACAGGTATCTGAGGAATGTTCATTGGAAGAAACTTCTAACACCTGAAATTCCAACAGCCGTGCCCTATAAATTGATTCCTATCCTAACCAAGCCCTGCCAGTCTCAAATCTCCCACAGGTCTAGTCCCCCCACATGAAACCTCTCCAGAATCTGCCACAACCCAAGGGATTCTGTTTTTTCTAATCCCTACAGAATCAACAGACCAGACTGCACACTCCAACACCTAATTTAACTGTATACCATCTTATATTATGTTCCTTATGAGAAAGTTCCATTCTTGTTGTTTGTCTTATCACCCCGACTAGACTATACATTCTTTGAAGATAATGACCACATGGGAAAAGCACATGCTGGTAATCCGTTTCTGAAAGTCAGATGTTCTGTGGGAAATGGTAACCTATTTCCCATTATTTTAAATAGGAAAAATTACGATGTGTCGCATTACATCAACCCCAAACCAAAATATATTATGATGTATTTCCTAGAATGTAAGCAACGTACATACAGCACATAACTATCATATAAATGATCACATTAGGATGGAAAGTGTTTAAAATAGCACTTCCCAATCTCTCAGTTGAACGTGCAGAAGTCTGTTACCTGGTTTCTCCCAGAGCTTTAAAAGGGCCCAAATGGATGACCTCCTTCTAGGAAGATTGGCGGTCGGGAAAAGGGAAAGGAAGACTGCATTGGGGGGTGTGTTGGGGGCTGGAAAAGCAGTCTGGTCTACCTCGCTATTCCACTGGCTTTGAGTTTCTCCAACACATGCAGCCAAGACTCCTCCCATGGGGCATGGATGAACGTTCCTTTGATATAGTCACATGCCCCTCTTAGTACCCAAAACAGCCCCAAAGCCCATCCCCTTTATTGGCACTCAATGGCTCAACAAAACACCTACAAATGCTTCTCATGTTCCACCAATCGTATTTGAAAGATAACTTGAGACTCTTCTTTAAAATGCTATATTGAGTTTAGGGGATATTAATATATACTTTTCCTATATAAACATCAACTGAAAATCATGGTATTCAGAGCCATGTATAAAATATGAAACAGGGGTATTAGAAGCAAAGCTATATTCCCGCAGGAATATGTTAACCAGGGAGACATACTATAGGAGACACCTGTTTCTTCCGAACCCTTACCTAGCACAATGATGGGTCCATGCCCAGGGCCTAACAGGTACCCAAGGACGGAGAGGTAGTGTATCTGGTCATTGACTACAGAAATAAGAGGAGACTGGGTTGGAGAGCAGAAGAAATCTTAAATGGGCCATGTTGGCTATTCAAAAAGAGAAAAACAACTAAGAACCAACACTCACTGGACACATGTCAGCTACTGAACATTTGTGACACCCCAGAGAGGGAGCTACCACCAGCCGCATTTTACAGGTGAAAATACAGACTGCATAAACAACGTGGCTAAGAGCCACACAGCAGGTCAGTGGTGGAATCTAGAATCACAGGCCGGCTTAAGGGCTAAGCCTGAGCCCTTTGCTCCATCCATAGCGCCCGCTCCCAGGTCAGAAGCACACTCAACCCCCAGGAGCGGCTGTTCTCCCAACCCCCAGCATCGCATTTTATTTTTGAAAATACTACCCTGTGCTTCTGAAATCACTCATCTACATCACTTAAGTTGTCAACTGGCCTTCTTCCCTCTGGCTTTCATCCCAAGGCCTGGATTCTACAGCGTATGGCATTCCTATGGAAGCACCGATTCTCAAGGGGGCTGCTTGCTTTACATGGAGTGGTCCCAGGTGTGCCCAGCTTGCCCTCCTACCTCCCTGAGCACCCCAAGTCAAGGTTAATCACCAACACAGACCATGTACACCAAGCCCTCTGCCTACCCCCTTGTTCAAAATCACCAACCCAAGAGGAGAGGACTGTCACCGTTTCTTCATCCCACAACTATTTCTTACCTGCAGACCTTGGGCTAAGTACGGGGGATACTGCGGCTGAGAGAAGATAAGGTCCTCAAGCTCACCCAGCTACCGGGGTGACAGACAATCATACAAATAAATACATAATTAGAAATTGTTTTAAGTTCTCTAAGACACAAGAGCAAGAGAAAAGGGCAAGACAGGGCAAGATAAAAGGTTATAACAGGAAAGAGGATTTAGAATAGGAGCTTAGGGAAGACTTGTCAGATGAAGTGACAGTTAATGAGACCTGAATAGAAGGATAAGAAAGAGAAAGCCAAATTAAGAGTGAGCGCCTCGAGTTGTCGGCCTCCTCCCTGTAACCACCGAGACCTGTCACGTCCCAAACTCCCGCCTCCACCAGCCTGTCTCCAGGTTGGGCCTGTGAGAACCCAACCTCTCCAGGTGGGGGTGGGAGGGCACCTTGAACTTCCACACACAGAGCTCTCCCAGTTGAGTGTGCGGAAGCCTGTCACCTGGTTTCACCCAGCCCTTTACAGGGGCCCAAAATCATGGTCAGCGGCCAAAGAAAGAGAACGGACGAGGATGCAGATACGTTGTGGAAAACAACCCTAGCTTTGCAAACCCTACAGGACACGTGGCTGAGATCCCCATCTTCTGGGAAGGGACGGATGTTCTCTGCTGTGTGTGTAGAAAGTTTTAAATATACATTCGGAGAGAAATGTAACTCGTCTGGTTCTGATTCATTCATAACTCATCAAATTTGTTTTGCAAACGCTGTTTGATGTCCAAGAAACTGCCAAGCCTTCCTGACCCCGCACCCCCTTTGAAGTGGTGGGTGTGCATACGTCACATGCCGCCTGGGCACCAAAGCCTGGGGCTCCGCACCCTGAGATGTGGTAAGAAGCAGACGGGCTGTGAAGGTCTTCCGGTCACAGTACCCCGCACAACCCCCTCGGGCTCTGTTTAGCAAACTCTCTGGTGTGAACATGCATCCAGAACACATGAGTGAAAGGTCCATGAGTGTGCAGGGAGAAGGGGGGGGGGATGATAATTAATGTTTATGCCATTTGTTTGCTGACTGACACAGGAACGTGTCAGTGGCCAAGTGACCAAAAAGAAGCGTCCTCCTCCTCTAGAGTCAGAAAACTGCCCTAAAAACAGAGAAAGGGTCAGGTTTGTACATAATGGAGATGCAATGGGGGTGGGGGCTAAGGGGGTAGGAAAAGAATAAATGAAACAAGATGGGATTGGGAGGAAGACCAACCAAAAGAGACTCTTAATGTCATAAAACAAACTGAGGGGGGTGGGGGGTAGGGGGGTTGGGAGAGGGTGGTGGGGTTACATTATATGTTTAAATAAAAAAAATAAATTTAATAATAAAAAAAACAGTAAGAAGGAAAATCCCTTTGAGATTGTGAAGCTGTAGAATTTGAGACTAAAAATTTGCTAACATCAAGGCCAAAAAAAAAAAAAAAAAAAAAGAGTAAGCCAGACCCCAGAATTCTAGTTGGTTCTGTGCTGAATGGATCTTCTCCCAGTTGTCACCGTACCCGCATAGGGACTTAAGCGGGGGTGAAAGCCAAGGGTTCTAAACACCTGCAGTGAGTGGGATAGTCCCTTATGGAGAATGGTCTTGGCCCGAGGGCCGCACACTGAACGAAGCTACTGGAAGGGGAAGAAGACAAGGCAGTGGCCCTGGGGAAGGCCAGCTCGGGGAAGGGATTGTAGACATTATAGCCTATGCCACCTTCTTGGCAGTAGTGTGTCGCTTCTCTGACCTGATGGTCTGAAGGGTCCAGAGGCACGTCCCTTTGAGGGAAAGACTACGTGCGCCTCACTTGAAACAGCACGCAGTATGCAAGTCAAGCCGCTTTCTAAATACACCCGTAGGTACTCCAGGGTAAAAACGCTAACTACTCCTCTTGAGGGAACCCCCGGATGATTTTATCTGCGTGGAAAAAGCAAAACAAAAAAAAACTTTTGTAGTACAAATAGGCTTTCTAGCCTTCTGTGATGGGGCACTTAGATTTCCAGATAGAAGGCATCTCCTCATAGAGAAGAGAAGTCTACCTGGATAGCGGGCCATGGGGGACTGCGTCAGACACACGTCTTCATCTGCAGGGCCTGGAGCATTCTCAGGGCCTGTGGCCCGTTATCCAGGAGCCTCCGCTCGTCCTCTGCTTACAGAGAAGACAACAGAGCTCGTGCTATACTCACAAAACATGTTTGGATCAAATGAAGGGTCTAAGGATGATATCAGACGGGATGTTTTCCCACGTGAAGCAAGATCCCTTCCTCTTCTCTGCTGTGGCTGCCGAGATCATTGTGCCTTCCCGGATGAAGAAGGCAGACCAGGCTCTGGTGTGCTTTCCAAGGACCAAGGAGAGAACTGAAATTCTCCTACCCCCAAAATAATTCTCATGCCGTTAATAAGTGCTTGGAATGTCCTAAATGATTCAAGAGAAGACTTAAAATATGAAATATCTAATATTCATGCCGGGCTATATATGACTGCTATCTAGGTCTTTAGTTCTTGGGCAAGTTTTAACAGGGAGAGAAACTTGAAAGTGTACAATAGCACTGATTCTCTGGAAGGCAAAGAGTCCAAGCACCGTGAAAGTAGGAAAAAGACATGAAATGAGATGTGAGGCATCACAGGCATGCTCAGCTAAACTAGCTATGGGGTGCTGGGCAGGTCCCTCACAGCAGGAGCCTCAGTTTCTCTCATTTGTAAAATGGAAAGTTTGAGCTGCATGTCTTAAAGGCCTTCTGACTCTAAAATCCTGTCAGTCAAACCAATGATCAAAAGCAGGGACTCCACCTTGTCCAGCTCAGGCAAGAAGAAGCCGAGGCCCAAGGTCAACAATGAATCATTTCTGTAATCATTGTAACCTTAAAAAGAGAAAAACAACACATATTTTTACACATGACAAGAGATTCAAAAAACATAAATGGTTAGTATTGCCTTTCCTCAGTTGCTGAGAAGGCACTCGGTCTTTCTGAGGGAGCTAAGGCCACACTGGGGTGAGGCGCTCGCTCTACCCACATATAGACCAGCAGCCTGCCCACACCACAGCCTCCTTCTCGGAGCAAGCCTCCATCTACTCAGCCCTCATCCCGCCTGACAATGAGGTGACAGTCATGGAGGGTAAGATCAATGTCCTCATTAAAGCAGTGGGTTGACGTGTCGAACATTTGTGGCCAGGCTTGTCTGCAGGGGCCCAGGCCAATGTCAACAACAGGATCCTCAGCAGCAAAGTAGAGGCTGGGGGATCTACACCAGCAGGAGATCCCGCTCCCCCCTCCACAGCTGTCCCAGCTGAGGAGAAGGAGCTAGAAACAAAGGAAGAAGAATCAGAAGAGTTTGTTGATGACATGGGCTTTGGTCTTTTTGACTAAACATGTTCAATAAAAAGCTGAACTCGGGGCACCTTGGGTGGCTCAGCTGGTTAAGTGGTCGCCTCCTTGATTTCTGCTCAGGTCATGATCTCAGGGTTGTGGGCTCGAGCCCTGCATCCTCACTGGGCTCCATGCTTAGCGGGGAGTCTTCTTGTCCCTCCACCCCTCTCCTTGCTCGTGCTCTCTCTCTCTAAAATAAATAAATCTTAAAGACAAAAACACTGAACTCTTAGATTAAATAAATAGGTGGACAGTACTCTGAGTCCAAGAAGACTGATGGACGAAGCTGACTTCACTGGCTCCCCAAACCAAAAGCCATCGTTCCTTCTGCCTGGCTGGAAAGGCCCAGATTCTGTTTGGTTGTGACCCCCTTCTCCCCAAGATAGAGGGAAGTCCTAATTCATCTCAACAGGTCAACATAATCTCACTCTCCTGGCTAAAGGGACATTTGACCAACTCTTGGCCAATGAAACATGGCAGAGTCTGCTGGACACATCTGGGAAAACTTCCTCCCTCCTAAGAGACGCTCAGGGGAGAGAGGTCTCCAGTCCCCAGGACATTGCTTCTTCGGCCTGGGCTGTCTGAAATCCCTATGGCCGTCTTACGTACGACATTAGGGGAGCTCTCTGCGGGTGGAGCTGCCACACTGAAGATGACCGAGCAGGAGGGACCAGAAGGATCCATGCTTCAGGAGATGACAGGTATGATGTGGTGAGGGAACAAGTTGGAGCCACCTGGCAGAGGTCAAAGGGGACAAACTCCCAGCAAGTATCGGGAGAAACGCCTTTATGTGGCCAATACCTAATTTACAAGAGCTAAAATACTTCCCTCAGGAAAATTTTAGATAAGAGTTTTAGATGGTAGCTTATGATATATGCTTATGAACATTTAAGAGTACCTCAAAATGCATCCCTCACTGTGAAAACTAAGAATCGCATAAAATAAACGTGCTGCTCTGCACGTCACCTTCTGATGGCCTTGTCAAAATGAATGCTGGCCCCAGCAGCCAGGTCAGCAGGGCTGAGCGGGCAGGTCCTCTGTCCTTTCCCTTTCATTCCGGGACCCCTTGTCTGACCACCCCTCTCACTGAGAGCCCCACCCTAGTGCTTCAGGAGAGCTGCGGAGTAGAAAATGAAGACTTTCTATCAAAGATGCTGTAGGATTTTACCTTTTCTACCAAGTTCGGTTTGATTTCTGTTTCTTAAACCTGAAGTCTTCACAACTTGGTAATGGAGGAACTCAGTGACGCTGAGAGCACCTTCCAGGCACATGCAGGGCCTATAGTATCTGGAGTCAGAAAGGATCTTGAAATGGGGAGTCGTCCTCGTGCCTAAGGAACACGTATCAGTAGCCTCGGAGGGGAGGCCTCTGGTTTGGTGGAGAGCAGCAGACCTCGAGGCCTCCTCAGAAGGGGGAGGAGGCAGGGAGACAGCGAGACAGCTCCCCAGCTGCCTTCAAAAATGCTTTTGGCTGAACTGCCGTATCAGAGTGTTTTGTCCTAAAGGACAAGGCACAAGCCCAAGCACTTTCCTTCCTGAGGGTGCCCTTCCCTCCTACCTCAGCCGTGGGTGCGCGCATGCGCAGCCCTGAAAGGTAACTCGGGGTCCTCTCCAGGCCGTGGCCAACACTCGAATGTCAAGGCCATCTCACCCTCTGGGGCGGGCAAACCACATAATTTCCATACACGGGCCTTCCGGTGGTGAAAATTCATTTAGGAGGAAATAAATTTGAATTGAATTTACTAAAGCCAAAAAATGTAAATCAGGGAACATTCCTAATGAAACTGCAGCTTGGTTTGGAAATGATCTTCAAGTTGCATTTCAAGATACAGGTTCGTTTCTGCACCGAGCTGGTCACTCGGGTGGCGATTTAGGGAAGCCCGGGTTCTACTAAAGGGTCCTCAGAGTGTCAGATTTTGAAAATAATAAAAATGCAATTCAGTTTGGTGCTTCTGGTTTAGAAATTAATCACCCTCCAGTTTGGTCCTGTTCAATCACTGCTTTAAATGTAAGAAAACTTCACTTATCTGAATAAGTGAAGGAGGAAGAGGAAGGAGGAAAGTCTTCTCTAAATTGATGAAAAAAATCCAAATGGTTGATTTTAGAAAAATGGTTCCAGTACTTGTAGTATTGAACATATAATAAGCTAAGATTTAAATGAACACTAGTAAGTAAAATTGAGTTAGTCACTGAAAAATTACAAGCCATAATAAGCTTTTATTACATAATAATGAATTACATTATATCACTGAGTCTTAATTTTTTAAATCAATGGGAAATACAGTCTGTGTCAGAATTCCTGGGGTACAATTTGAATTTAAGTTACACAGCATTCAGGATTTAATTGGGCATTTCCAATGGTCGGTGAGTAGCTTTAGTAAATGCACAATGCAGGGAAGCAGGAGGGGGAGAAAGGGGGAGAAGGAAGAGAGAGAGAGGAGGAAAGAGGTGGAGAGGGAGAAGGAGGGAGGTCAGATGGGAAGGAGGGAGGAGGACAGTGGGGAGGGAGGGGGAGAGTGGGGTCGGAAGGGAGGAAAGGGAAGGAGAGAGGCGGAGAGAGGGGATCCACCCAGGGAAGAACAAATAAATTCTTAAATTGGGAATCTCCATTTACATGCGTCAGTAGAGAAAAGGAGCCAAGAGAGTTGAGGAATTTAAATTTCCTAAGAGCATAGTGTGCTCAGTATGGGCTGTACTGAGAGACCTTGCTGCCTGCAGTCTCCTTGTTGTGACAGCTTTAGCGTCCATCTTAGAAGAACATGATGGTGCCCCTGGAGGAAGGGGTGCTTCGGGCTAGCCTGTGCCTGGCAGAAAGCCACCTCTCTATGTACTGGTGGGCATAGGGCTGCTGACCTGGAGAGGACCAGAAGCTTTTCTGCTGGATGGGCCCAACCCATCCACTCTGAACCAGAAGGCAGGCTGCCAATGGCTTCTGTCCTGCTCAAAACTACGGAAGCTCTTGAGTCTTCCCTGCCTGCTACCCACCTTGCTCCTATCAGCTGGGGACCTGCTAGTCTACATGATATTTAGAACAGAAGACCCAGAAAGAAATGCTGACAGAAGACCCTAAGAGCTATGCATACAAGAACCTCAACAGCACCGCTC
>RCUC01143334.1:0-46726 GCA_003697995.1 Taxidea taxus jeffersonii | reverse complement strand
AAAATTGGACAGCTATATACAGAAGAATAAGACTTGACCATTCTCTTACACCATACACAAAGATAAACTCAAAATGGATGTAAGACCTCAATATGAGAGAGGAATCCATCAAATTCCTAGAGGAAAACATAGACAGTAACCTTTCAACATCAGCCACAGCAACTTCTTTCAAGATGTCTCCAAAGCTAAGGGAAACAAAAACAAAAAATGAACTTTTGGGTCCTTATCAAGATTAAAAGCTTCTTCACAGCAAAGGAAACAGTCAACAAAACATAGAAGCTATCCACAGAATGGGAGAAGATATTTGCAAATGACACTACAGACAATAGGCTGATATCCAAGCTCTATAAAGAACTTCTCAAACTAAACATCCAAAAAACAAATAATTAAGTAAAAAGTGAGCAGAAGACATGATCAGGTACTTCTCAAAAGAAGACATACAAATGGCTAACAAACACATGAAAAAAATGTTCATCATCATTAGCGATCAGGGAAATTCAAATCAAAACCACATTGAAATACCACCTTACACTAGTTAGAATGGCCAAAATTAACAAGACGTAAACAACATGTGTTGGAGAGGATATGGAGAAAAGGGGGCCCTCTTACACTGTTTGGAATGCAAGTTGATGAATCCACTTTGGAAAACAGTGTGGAGGTTCCTCAGATAATTAAAAATAGTGTTACCCTATGACCCAGCAAATGCCCTACTGGATATTTACTCCAAAGATACAGATATAGTAAAAAGAAGGGCCATATACACCCCAGTGTTCATAGCAGCAATGTACACAATAGCCAAACTGTGGAAAGAGCTGAGATGCCCTTCAACAGATAAATGGATATAGAAGATGTGTTCCATATATACAATGGAATATTACTCAACAATCAGAAAGGATAAATACTGAACTTTTGCATCAACATGGATGGGACTGGAGGAGATTATGGTAAGTGAAATAAGTTAAGCTGAGAAAGTTAATTATCATATGGTTTCACTTATTTGTGGAACATAAGGGATAACATGGAGGACATTAGAAGAAGGAAGGGAAAAATGAAAGAGGGGATATTGGAGTGGGAGATGAATCATGACAGACTATGGATTCTGGGAAACAAAGTGGGGGTTTTAGAAGGGAGGAGGATAGAGGGATGGGTGAGCTCAGTGATGGTTGTTAAGGAGGCCTGGATTGCATGGAGCACTGGGTGTTATATGCAAACAATGAATCATGGGACACTAAATCAAAAACTAATGATTTACTGTATGGTGACTAACATAATATAATAAAAAATAAAAATTAATTAAAAAAAGAAAGAAATGTGGTAAAGGTACCAGCTCTCATGGAGACCCCTTCCATCAGATCACAGATCATGTGGCCAGGGCCTGGGCTGGGGTGTCAGAACTAATGTGAAAATCATGTCCACTTACAAGATCACTTTCCTTTTGTGTAGGATGGGATTACTGACTCCTTACCAGGAAGTGATTAGGATTATATGACATGACATAGGTGAAAGTTTTCTTCTGTGTTTCAAATGTATTTTCATTCTTTAATTTATTTCAGCTCCTTTCTTCTTCAAATCTGTCCTGAATCTCAAGCTGACAATCCTAAATGGATTAGTTGGACAATTTGGAAAACACATTCAGCATTTCAGCCCTTTATCTCCTGCCTTAAAATTACTCACACCTGTCTCCAGGGTCCTATCCTGCACTTTCAAATTCTTGATTCAAAGACACTTCTGCATTAAAGAAACACTTATCTCACCCTACTCTAACTCTCCAGGAGTCTCTAAGGAGAAGAACAAAGCAGGGGATACAGAGCATAGAGCAGCACTAAGTGCCAAGGCCTGGCTGCTTCTGTGCCAAGGGGCTCTGTTTTTCAGCACTGTTGACCCACTCAGAGCAGAGCCAGCTGTCCCTGGCTGGGTTGCTCTGTCTCCTGGGAATGTCACCTGAAGACCAGGAGACAGTGGATCTGAGTCACACTAATAACACAAGCCTCCTGGGAGAAAAGACCATCCACCCTTATACTGAGGTCTAGAGATCCCTTCCCACATCCTTGACTTAAAATGCATCTACTGATTCCTGCAAGTACCCTCCCCTGACATGTGAGTTGTGTAGTTTACAACCTGAAAACCAGAACTATTGCAACAACCAAAGTCTCTTCTTCCTTTCTCAGAATCTTTGCTCCTTCTACATCTTCCAGATTCAAAATCCCTTTTCCTTCAATCTGTCATCACTCACTAATACCCAGAAAAAGGAGGCAGAGAACACCCTGCAGGCTCTCCCACCTGATCTGAAGTCTCTCAACCTTGTAATTCTCTGTAAATCCTCACATTATACATTCACCTTCCCCCAACTTCCTGAGACTATTGAATTAGAAAGAAAAGATGGGAGACTCTGGGGCCAAAACCCTATAAATATTTGAAGAATAGCTCTCTTTTCATGTCCTGTTTGAAGAATATTTTTCTTTTTATGTTCTTTCCTTCCTTCTAATTAGTTTATTTTTTATAGAGTGCTGGAAAGCAAAGTCATTCTGTTAACATACATTAAAATGTGTTCCTGACATTTGAAGAAGTATTTTCAATAACATCTGTAATTTTCTGTCATTCTGGGTAGTGTGGTGGAAAAATATAAATAAGGAAAATTCAAGTTAATGTCATTCAGAGTTTTTTTTAATAGACTTTAGATATAAATAAATTTAGATTCAATAAATATTTATTAGGCACTTTTGTGTGCAGACTATTGTGTTATGCTAATAGTGACATCACAATAATAATAACTTATCATTTAAATGTACTAGGCAGCATACTAATTCTTTTATTTAATTCTTATTACAATACCAAAGGTAGGTATTATTCTAATATCCTTTTTTTTTTTTTAAGCTTGGAATCAGTTTTAGAGAAGGGAATTAGAGTTAATTTAAGATCATATAGTATCTGTTAGAAACGGGGTTTTGTATGCAATTTGAATCCAATTTTTTCCCCAATTTTGTTATAATATAATTGACATATAACATTGTGTTTACGGTGTACAGTTTGTGGACTTGGATTTGATACACATATATTACAATATGATTACCACCATAGAGTTAGCTAATAACTCTATCATGTCACATAATTATCATTTCTTTTCTGTGATAAGAGCATTTAAGATATTCTCTTAGCAACTTTCAAGTATATAATACAGCATTATTAATTATTCAATACTGTGTATTATATCCTCAGAACTTATTCATCTTCTAACTGGAAGCATGTGCCCTTTGGCCAACATCTCCCCATTTCCTCTACTTCCCAGTCCCTGGTAACTACCACTACTGTCCCTTTCTATGAGTTTGGCTTTTTTAGATTTCACATATAAATGATACCATACAGTGTTTTTCTTTCTTTCTTTGACTTCTTTCACTTAGCTTAATATCCTCAAGGTTATCCATGGTGTGTGTGTGTATATATATTTGTAAATATTTGAAAATATTTGTAAACCATATATTTGAAATCCCTTTTCCTTAGGATATACACCTAGAAGTGGGGTCATGGGATTGCAAGATCATAGGCAATTTTATTTTTAATATTTTGAGGAACCTCTATACTGTTTTCCATACCAGTTGCATCATTTTACATCCCCACCAACAGCGCAAAAGTATTATCTTTTCTCCAAATCCTTTCCAACACTTGTTATCTCTTGTCTCTTTGGTGGTAGTGATTCTAATAGGTGTGAAGTGGTATCTCATTGTGGTTTGATTTGCATTTTCCTGATGATGAGTGATGTTGAGCACATTTTAATGTACCTGTTGGCCAGTTTTTTTTTTTTAAGTAAGCTCTTAAAAAAAAAAAAGTAAACTCTACCCCCAATATGGGGCTTGAACTCATGACTCCAAGATCAAAAGTTGTATGCTTTACTGACTGAGCCAGGCAGGTGCTCTTACCAATGGCCATTTGTAAAATAATCTCATTCATAAGAGCACCAAAACCAATAAAATACTTACAAATATGCTTAACCAAGGAGATGAAATTTCTGTACACTGAAACGCATAAGATATTGATGAACAAAACTATAGAAGACACAAACACTTGGAAAGATATTCCATGCTCATGGATTGAAAGAATTAATATTGTTAAAAGGTTCATAGTACACAAAGCCATCTCTAAAACCAGTGCAATCCCCACCCAAATTCCAATGTTATTTTTCACAGAAATAGAAAAAAAAAATCTTAAAATTTGGATGGAATCACAAAATATCCTAATTCCGAGAAAGAAGGACAAACCTGGAAGCATTACACTTTCTGATTAAAACTATACTTCAGAAGGTATTTAAAACAATATGGTACTGGCATAAAAATAATCACATACATCAGTGGGACATAATAGGCAAACCAGAAATAAACCCACACATATACAATCAAATGTATTTGACAAGGGAGCCAAGAATATGCAATGGGGAAAGGATGGTCTCTTCAATAACTGGTATTGGGAATACTGGATATCCACATGTAGAAGAATGTACTGGATCCCTATCTTTCACCATTCACAAAAATTAACTTGAATGAATTAAGGACTTCAACCTAACAAGTGAAACTGTAAAATTCCTAAAAGAAAACATATGGAAAAGTCTCTTTGACATTGGTCTTGGAAATGATTTTTTTTATATATAACATTAAAAGTAGAAATCAGAAAAGCAAAAATTAATGGGTAGGACTACGTTAAACTTAAGTTTCTGCACAGCAAAATAAACAACCAACAAAATGAAAAGACAACTTATGGAATGGGAGAAAATATTTGTAAACCATATATCTGATAAGAGGTTCATATACAAAATATATAAAGAGCTCAAGCAATTCCATAACAACAACCACAGAAACCAACCTGAGTGAAAAATTGGCAGAGAACTAAATAGAAATTTTCCCTGAAATCCCAGTTTTAGTTGACTACAGTGTTATGTTTTTGACTCGGAGGGCAGAGGCTATCAGTGCCCTCCCATATCCCCTCACCCTGATGGCTATCTAAGACCTGGCATCTGATTTCTTCTCTCACAGGCCTAAGTTCAGTCTTCCCATGATGTGACCAGCTAGAAATAGTGAGGAATCAGTGTGCAGCCCTCCAGTAGTCCTCAAAGACTACAGAAGTTTGTGTAGAAATACCCACTCATTAGCACTTCAGGTGGGCTAACTCTGAGGAGCATGTTCTGCATAGTTCTAGAAGTCTCCAATAGTCCATGGTAACAACAAACCCTTACTGCTTGCTTGCTTTCTGAGCTCACTTCTCTGCTCCCATAATTGTTTTTACCACGTACAACTGTATCCTTGTTTCCAAGTCTGTTCTGGGTGTACCCAAACTAAGATGATTTTTGTGTTAAACCCTAATGGAAGGCCAATGTCCACTTCTAGAAAGGCTATGTTGAGTCCACAGAAAGAAATGAGTGCCTATGTTTTGGGGAACTCTGAGGACAACAGAGTCATGTTTTCATGTGTATAACACCATAGATGACTTGTTCACAAGAACACATAAGCTAATATGAACTGAGAGCTAAAATCCCAGCATTGAGGACACAGAGGCAGAAAAATTAGAGATCAAGAGAAGGATCAGTGGTGTATCCCACTAAGGAGAGATTTGAAGTATATTGTGAAGTAGAGAAAGAAGACATTACAGAATGGGGAGACATTCTGGGCACAAGCAGAGAACAGAAGAGAGATGAACATCATTGGCATAGCCACTCACTGATGAATACATTTTCTAGAATACACTCAATCCTTAACACCGAAATATATCAGGCTTGTAAAATATACCTCTTATCTGTTTGCCTCAGAATTCTGAAAATGTCACATAAACCATGAATCACAAGACAGCAATATGGTACACAGCATGCGAATTGTAACCTCTGATAAATTTTCTTATTTTAGTAACCCTCTTAGGTAAATATTTATTATTCTGCCCTTCAGTGAGGAAAAGCAGAGATCATAGAAACAGAGCCAAAGGTTACACAACCAGTCTGAGAAGCAAACTGGATATGACATTGAACCACAGTGAAGAAAAGCTGTTATTCTGGGTTACATGCCAAATGTTGAGGTGAGCCATCTACAGTGTAAAGTGTAATCCAGTCTAACCTCCCAACATTCCCAACATTACTAGGACATTGTCATTGCCACTTTGCCAATGAGGATACTGAAGCCCAAGATGGTGAAGTCTCCAGAGCTGATGCACGATGCATACCTGACAGTGAGAAAAGGAAAGAGAACTTTGCTCAATTTAACTTCCTTGGCTGTTTTGTTTTTATGGATCATGTAATTTTGAAGCAAAATGATTTCACCTTTTTTCCAGGGTGGATGTCCTGTCTTCTTGATCAAGTACTTTCTCCAGACTAACCCCATCCCGGGGAGCCTGTGGACACTTGGCTGTTTAGATTCTGCCAAGGCAGGGTCTTTGGGACAGGGCCTCCAACTATCTAAAAGTAGGAGTCTATTAGCCAAAGACCATTGTTTCTTGTTGTCACCTACATGGACTCCCCTGTTACCATTCTACATATTGTTCTGCAATCATAGAATTACAGGTTCTGTGTAATGTAGATGGGCAATGGGTCAGGGAGACACTCTGACCCCTCACTGTCTGTAAGAGGCTTCTGAACTCTACCAGCATTCAATAAAGGCAAACCATCCTGACATTTCAATCTATAAGGAACAATTGGTAGGTTCAATAGTGACCCCCACCAATATTTCCATTTCCTAATCCCTGGACCTTGTGAGTATATTACCTTATAAGGTGAGAAGGACCTTGTAAGTTGTGATTATGCTAAGGATTTTGAGATGGGGGGATTGTCCAGGTTGACTCAATATTGTCACAGGGTCCTTAGAAGGGGAATTGGGAGTGTCAAAGTCAGGAAAAAAAGATATGATAATAGCAGCAAAGTGATAGCTTTGAAAATGGAAGAAGGAGACATAAGTGAAGGCATGGCCCCTAAAAACTGGATTAGTCAATGAAACAGATTTTCCCTTACAGACTCCAGAAACAGTGCAGTCCTGTTGCCCAGTTTTGGACTTGAACATAACAAAAGTGTGTGTTAGTGTAATCCATCCAATGCATAGTAATCTGCTATAGCAACAATAGGAAATGAACACACAAATGACAAATGTCACTTGCCTGCAGTGTTAAGTCAATTATATGTGTTAGTACTGAGGTCAGAAGCAGAGTGCTAAGTGCCATAAATCAGGGCTTCAAGGTGGCATGTCCTGAATTTGAATCCTGGCAGGACCATTCACTGGCTCCATGGTCTTGGACATATTAATTACATTCTACACATCCTACAGTATACACTTGTATCTCAGGGTTCATACCAGCTTTCACCTAGTGTGATTGTGATTGTATAATAGAGAATAGTAAAGGTTCTGAAGGCATGGAGTTTGCATTATGCATTTGCCTTATTCTCATTTCACCTTCTTTTCCTTTGTCATTCAGTAAGAAGTATTTTTTTCCAGATTATTCTTTCTAGGCACCAGACTTTTTGCTAACATTCTCAATAGCATGACCCCTTTCTTAGTTATGCCTGAACAAATTCTTAGCATAGGATATAATTTCATAAAGGTAAAAAAATAGTTGAGAAAAATCATACCTAGATGATGAATTCAACCAGTTTGTAATTCTACGCAATTGTGGTGTGACAGATGTATACAACACCAAACTCTCCTTCCTCAGGCCCCAGTGCTCTGTTTCTGTGTCATCCCAACCACACAGTCATCTTGTGAATACTGGTTACTTCATTACTTGTATCTTCACAGATCTGAAGATCGTGGGCTTCTCTATGAGGTGCAGGTGCCCAAAATATGGCCTTTGTGTGGTGGTATGCCTACATGGCATGTGAAAATCCCCACATGTGGAACTTGCACAAGGGGCCCCATTTCCCCTGCACAGTCTTCTTTCTGTGATTACTTCCATGGTATCTGTTTCCTTTTTCTGAAAGAGGAACTTCTTTGCATCCTCATTTATGGGAAAAGAAAATGACACCTTTTGGGATAAGTCCTATCTTCAAAACTCTATTCAGTACTCAAAAGCACTTTTCCTGCTCCCATTTCCTGTCTCTGCTTGCAGAGGCTCTCTGCAAAGCCTACCCTCAAGCTGAGTTACACTGGTTTCTGCCTGGGGCTCCCCTGATAAACCTATTCAGTTTCCTTAGATGTGGATCTCAAAACAGGTTGCTTTCTCATACCTTCAAGAAGATTCAACCCCCATTATAGCTTTGATATGTCTGACAAATATTCATTGATACTTCCTAAATGTAGAGCAGTCCTGAGCTAAATAGAGGGCAATTTTAGGGGTACTAGTCATGCTACCTCCTTCCAGAAAGTCCCACTCCTTTCATTTGCAGGGTTCACACTAGGAGAATAAATGCAAGCTCACATATCACATACCAAGTTTAAATATTTAAAAGTTATAAATCAAAATACACACTATTTAAATGTATTTCTTACCTATTTCTTTCATATCACTAGTACCATGAACTGGAACAAAATGGACTCTTGTCATTACCACAAAACTTCTCCTTATTATGCAATAATTTAATGCATTCATACCATCTGAAAGGGAAGATATGGTAAACTAATTAATCTATCTTTTCTTACTATTTCCTCTATTCAAATTCTCCTTGGATTCTAAAGCAGCATCCATGTTCAAAGTCAGCAGATGGTATAACCTACAAACCTTCAAGTCATTAGGATGCAGTCTTCTCTGCTTCAAGGACATAGAGCAAGAGATATGGGTAGCATTCCCTGGGCCTGAATAGTGTGAATCTTGAGAGGATGTTTATCATTTTTAAGGCTTCTCTATATCAGCATGAAGCACCTGACTGAAAGGAAAAAAGACATTCCTGTTTCCTTGAATATCGTGTGTGTGTGTGTGTGTGTGTGTGTGTGTGTGTGTGTGTGTGTGATTTAAGGGATCCATTAAAGCATAGAAGTCTGGGAAACCCTTATCCTAAACCCCTACTAAGGTTTGAGGACCATACCATACCAGGTTTTTATAATCCAACTGAACAAATAAGAATTAGGAATATAGAATCAATTACATTTACTATAGCACCAAGAACCATAAGATACCTGGGAATAAACCAAACCAAAAAGGTAAGGGATCTGTACTCAAGGAACTTCAGAACACTCATGGAAGAAATTGAAGAAGACATAAAAAGATGGAAGACCATTCCATCCTCATGGATAGGAAGAATAAACATTGTTAAAATGTCTATACTGCCTAGAACAATCTATACTTTCAATGCCATTCCAATCAAAGTTCCACTGGCATTTTTCAAAGAGCTGGAGCAAACAATCCTAAAATTTGTATGGAATCAGAAGAGATTCCAAATTGCTAAGGAAATGTTGAAAAAGAATAACAAAACTGGGAGAATCACATTGCCTGATTTCAAGCTTTACTGCAAAGCTGTGATCACCAAGACAGCATGGTACTGGCATAAAAACAGACACATAGACCAATGGAACAGAGTAGAGAGCCCAGATATGGACCCTCAAGTCTATGGGCAAATAATCTTTGGCAAAGCAGGAAAAAATATACAGTGGGAAAAAGACAGTCTCTTCAATAAATGGTGCTGAGAAAATTGGACAGCTATGTATAGAAGAATAAAACTTGACCACTGTCTTACACCATACACAAAGGTAAACTCAAGATGGATAAAAGACCTCAACGTGAGGCAGGAATCCATTAGAATCCTAGAGAAGAACATAGGCAGTAACCTCTTCGACATCGGCCACAGCAACTTCTTTCAAGACATGTCTCCAAAGGCAAAGGAAACAAAAGCAAAAATAAATTTTTGGGACTTCATCAAGAACAAAAGCTTCTGCACAGCAAAGGAAGCAGTCAACAAAACAAAGAGGCAACCCATGGAATGGGAGAAGATATTCGCAAATGACAATACAGACAAAGGGCTGATATCCAGGATCTATAAAGAACTCCTCGAACTCAACACACACAAAACAGATAATCATGTCAAAAAATGGGCAGAAGACATGAACAGACACTTCTCCAATGAAGACATACAAATGGCCAACAGACTCATGAAAAAATGTTCATCATCACTAGCCATTAGGGAGATTCAAATCAAAACCACATTGAGATATCACCTTACACCAGTTAGAATGGCCAACATTAACAAGACAGTAAACAACATGTGCTGGAGAGGATACGGAAAAACGGGAACCCTCTTACACAGTTGGTGGGAATGCAAGTTGGTGCAGTCACTTTGGAGAACAGTGTGGAGATTCCTTAAGAAATTAAAAATAGAGCTTCTCTATGACCCTGCAATTGCACTACTGGGTATTTATCCCAATGATACAGATGTAGTGAAAAGAAGGGCCATCAGTACCCCAATGTTCATAGCAACAATGGCCACGGTCCCAAACCATGGAAAGAACCAAGATGCCCTTCAATGGAGAAATGGATAAGGAATATATGGTCCATATATACTATGGAGTATTATGCCTCCATCAGAAAGGATGAATACCCAAATTTTTTATCAACATGGGAGGGACTTGAAGAGATTATGCTGAGTGAAATAAGTAAAGCAGTAAGTCAATTATCATATGGTTTCACTTATTAGTGTAGCATGAGGAATAACTCAGAGAACATGGGGAGATGGAGAGGAGAAGGGAGTTGGGGGAATTGGAGGAGGAGACGAACCAAGAGAGACTGTGGACTCTGAAAAACAATCTGACGCTTTTGGAGGGGCAGGGGGTGGGTTGTTGGGTGAGTTTGGTGGTGGGTATTATGGAGGGCACATATTGCACAGAGCACTGGGTGTGGTGCATAAACAATGAATTCTGGAACACTGAAAAGAAATTTAAAAAATAAATAAAAATTTAAAAAAGAATAAGAAAATGGAAAAAAAAAGGAATGGAGAATCATTATGAAGTATCACATAACTTAGTTAACAAGTGGTCGCAAGGACAATAGCTTTTCTTTTTTAAATCAATCCTGCCTCTGTACTCCTAAAGATTGTGTGGTAGGACTTCTGGATTTTTTGAGTGTGGAGCTGCGGGCATGGGTCACTTAGGAAAGACCAAATTTTGTATGTGGAAAAAAATTGGATTGAATTGGAGAAACAGAGCATAAAAATGACTATGCATAAAATTCCAGTGAAAACATCATGCCATGTTTTCATGGGTTTGTGATTCTATGTGATGAGCAACCATATCGGGACTGCAACATTGCTGGCTATTATCAGGTTATTAATGCTCGATCATGAGGCTCTCAGCCAGTGATGGAAGGAGGAACCTGGCATGAAAAGGGCATAATGCAGGGGCCCAAGAAGCAGAGAGATGATGCTGGTTCAAGTCCATAGAATTCTGAGCAAATCTAACACAGTATCAGATTAGCATGAAGAGATTAAGAAAGAATTAGTTAAAAAAACAAGCCACAGGTGAGCATCCTACACTCAGTGCTGAGATCACTGTGGCCTGAGACAGGGCAGACACCTTCAGAAATCATACACATATAAGGTGAAAAATGCATAATGGCTCAAAATGAAGTATGTATAAAGGCGGTCCTTGTATAAAAGAATTTCACTTTTACCCTAAGGGCAGATGGAGATGAATTCAAAGATAAAAATAACAAAGTTCACTGTAGCTGCTGGATTGTAGCTACTCTCCTGATTCCTAATACTGTGAAAGGGACAGGAAGGAGAGAGACCACCCAGAGATGAAAGGATTTATTTTAATGCTGATTAAGCTGAAACGGAAGAAAGTGACAAATATCTATCAGCAAGCAGCCTTTCTTGCTTTTTGTTCCTTTTTGTTAGACAGATTTGTCCATCTTGGCATAGGCAGTGCCAGGTGCTCCAGCCCTGCCTATGGCGTGCTGCCCATGTGCTAGATGTGAGGAATTCCATTGGTCTCAATGGGTTCTTTGCCACCCAGCAAAAGGAACTAGGCTAAGTGTATTAGTTCTCCTATGGCTGCCAAAACAATCTGGGAGGCTTAAAACAACAGAATCTATCCTCTCACAATTCTGGAGGCCAGAAATCCAAAATTAAGGTGTCAGCAGGTGTCTCTAGGAGAGGGTCCTTTCTGCTACTTCTAGCCTCAGGTAGCTGATGATATTTTTTGACTTGTGGTAATATCACCCCAATTTCTGCTTCTGTCTTCCCAGGGGGCTTCCTACCACCTCTTCTTTGTGTCTCTGTCAAATAACTGGGTGCTTTTCTATTAATGGACACTAGTCATTGGCTTTGGGGACCACCTTCAATCCAGGATGATCTTATCTCAAGAGTCTTAACTGGTTACCTCAGTAAAAGACCTTTTGCTAAATAAGATGACACCCATAGGTTTCTGGGATTAGGACTTGGACATATCTTTTTGAGGTGCCAGTATATGACCCATTATACAGCACATACCAATCTCTTCTTCTAAACTCCCACCAAGGAAGGTCCATCCTCTTCCTCTGAAAATAGTGGAGAGAGGGGGAGAATGAAGGAGACCACATTTTAACCACAAATATGCATCCACTGCAGAGCCAACATCAGGAGTGAGGATAAACTCCTTCCTGTATTCACAGCAGCTTAATCAAAAGCTATTTGCAGGTGTTAACTCATTTACTCCTCCCAACAACCCTAAGAGGAAAGGACTTTCATGATCTCATTTCAGAGAGGAGGAAACTGAAGTGCAGGATTTTTAAACACCTTGCCTGATGTCATGTACAAGCAAATGCAGGTGGGCTAGTTGCAGAGCTCACTCTGAGTCCCTCTGTCATCTGTTGTACCTGCTGTCTGTACTATAATGAGACCCAATGTTATAATACCAACTGCTTTTTAAGAACTATGGTCCTTGAAGTATTGAACTAAATGTACAACATTAGAGGAACAGTTGAGTAAAATATTGTCTTTTTATCTGATAAGATATTTTGCAGTGAATTTAAATGAATGTTTGTGAAGATATTTAATGATAATCTAAAGTATTCATGAAACAATGTTAAGAGAAAATATTAGGATATATATAATTAAAAATATCAGATTGCATATTTACAAATAAATATATTCATGGAAAAATAAGTCAAAAAGAATTCCAAAATACTATTCTTGGTTGCCTCTGGGTTAGAAATTTTGTTTCATCTGTCATTTATTTTGTATTTTTCAGATTATGTACAATAAACATATATTGCTTTTATGGTAAGGTAAAACCAAGGCTGTTATTAATTTGAGGCAAAAAAATTAAGAATTTGAGTTGGTCTCAGGAACTGGTAGATTAAAATAAAAGACAATAATGAAGTTCTCATCCATGGGCCTGTGGAGGAGCATAAGGAGGAGAAACATCCAATTCTGAAGGACGTTGGTTAGATGGAGTCATAAAAGGGTGTTCAGAAGTGGCAATTGCATGTGGGGAGGGAGGGACACATGCCACAAACCACACAGGACCCTTAGAAGCCTCCCAGTAAGGAGCATGTCAATGTTTTCCAGTTGAAATGTAAAATGGGTTTCAGAGAGGCCAGGAAGATGGCCCAGTGTTTTGTGGGCCAATAGCCTAAGTTTAATTTTTCTCACAAAGATTTTTTCTATTTCAAATGGGAACACTGAATGGGCCAGGGACCCACCTCTCCAGCAATATGGGCTCACTGGAGACCATTTACACCAGCCCCCTCGCAGGGGCATGATTCCTCATTGCAGCCCTCAGGAGATCACCCAAGACCATGCAGCAGCTTCCCTACCAACACTTAAGGCAGGATCCAGGGCAGTCTCTATTCCAAAGTGCATTGCCAACATTCTGATAAAGTATATGTGCTCACTCCAGCTTAAGTGAATAGGAGAGTGTGAAGATGCACACAAACCAGGACCCACTCAGGATCTAAAGGCCAGAGAGCCTTTGGAAGCCAAGGCTGTGCAAAGGACCTGAATGGTTTCTTTCACCTTCTCAGGCTGACCCTACATGTCACATCTGCTCCAATTTCCTCTTGCTGCCAGCTGGCTGTTTACATCCTTGATTCATTTCTGATTTCATCAACTACTCATGGCTCTGGCTCACACCAGACTCTGTGTCCCATCAAACCTCTCATTCTGCTATGATTCTGAGCAGCTGCTTCTGTTGCTGATGTTACTTTTGCTCAGAAGTTCTATGTGAACTACAGAGAGTGGAAATATTTGATTGGCTTAACCTGAATTTTCACTTAAATGCATGATGACAGGAAACTGTCTAAGCCATGTACTGGCTGTGCTGGTCAGCTACCCATGTCTCTTGGCACTGCCCACTTTTGTGGGTCCTATGGGTGGGCAATTTCTTTTCAAAAGAGTTGTTGGCATGGGAGGCACTGTGGTCAATGTGTCTTCCATATGGTTTATGCAGGAAAAGAAGACCTGTTTTCTCAAGACCTATCTTCTGCATTGACATGAGTAGAACTGGAGGGGATTATGCTAAGTGAAGTAAGTCAAGCAGAAAAAGACAATTATCATATGGTTTCACTCATATGTGGAACATAAGGAATAGCGCAGAGGACCATAGGGAAACTGAATGGGAGGAAATCAGAGAGAGGGACAAACCATGAGACTCTGGACTCTGGGAAAGAAACTGAGGGTTACAGAAGGGAGGGGCATGGGGGAGTTGGGGTAACAGAGTGACGGGTATTAAGGAGGGCATGTGTTGTGATGAACACTGGGTGTTATATACAACTAATGAATTGCTGAACACTAGATCAAAAACAAATGATGTACTCCATGTTGGCTAACTGAAGAGAAAAAAAAAAGAAGAAAAAATGGAAAAAAAGAAGAAATAACATTTACATGGCAGGTGCTTATAGCTAAATGGATTCCTTGGTCAGTCATCCAACATGTAGATATTTTGTCCAGAAGGAAAAGAAAGGACAACTCGTTATTGATGGACAGTGTATTTCGAAACACAAGAACAGGGTTGGATAAGGCAAGCGAAGAACCTAGTTGCCTTTCCTTTCGATGATAGCATTAAGGGAAAGGCCAGGTTTTTAACATTGATGCATCCCTTTTAATGACTGAACATTTATTTTCATAATGTATATGAAATACAGTTTTTACTCCAGTAAGTGACTTTGAAGTGTTGTCTTGGAGGAACCTCTAAAGAAAATCTACCTTTACCTTATACTAACTTGGTGCATCCCCCCACTGATTACCAAGTTGCAGCTCCAGAAATTCCAGACAGGATTGGCCTAATTGGGGACACAACACATGAAAATGAATGCACAGCTGGGAACCTCAAAACTGCCTGGGCTAATTAACAGGAAGTAGCTTTGAACTTTTTGCTCTGTTGGGTTTCTTGGTAGTCACTAAATGATTGGATTAAGTCCCAGAGCAGCTAGAAGGACCCAGGAGTATGAGGACATATTTCCCAGTGTGTGTGCTCTGGAGAATGGGAGGGCAGAGGCTATTGTTATTCCAGGAAAAAAAAAAGACTTTGATTTTTTTTTTCAATTTTAGCTAATATGTCAGCCACTCATGATGAGTGGGTAAAGACAACATGGATTATATATTTTTGTCTTCAGTTAAAGTCAGTTCAGGATTTGGGAAAGATTATACATGTTTTAGAGGCAGGAAGTCTTTGGTTTTCATGTCCTCTTCTTTTCTATCTACCGGCTCCCTTTTTATTCTAAAGAAAGAATTCTGAGTATGCCACTTACTAGCTGTCAATTAGCTTCTGTACCCTTCATATTTTGTCATCTCTAAAATAAGTCCATTCATATCTACCTTTTCTTTTTCTTTTTTTTTTAAGATTTTTATTTATTTATTTGAGAGAGAGAGAGAGCATGAGAGGGGAGAAGGTCAGAGGGAGAAGCAGACTCCCCATGGAGCTGGGAGCCCAATGTGGGACTCGATCCCGGGACCCCAGGATCATGACCTGAGCTGAAGGCAGTCGCTTAACCAACTGAACTACCCAGGTGCCCCACCTACCTTTTCTATTTGTTATGGCTGTCAGATGTTTCTAAGCATCTCAATATGTTATTTTTCCAGGTGTTCTATTTATCCACTTCTGCGTAACAAAATGTTCCAAAATTCAGTGGCTTAAAAACAACAATTTATTATCATACTTCATGGTTCTATAGACCCCTAAGGTCAGTTGAATTATTTTGCTTGAATTTTCTTATGGTGTCACAAACAGATAGCAACCAGGCTGTTTGGTTCTCTCCTGTCACATGCCATCTCCATGTACCAACTTTAGTCTTTCTCACAACTTGGAGGTCTCGGCATAGTCAGACTTCCAATGTGGCAGCCAGATTCTGGAGTGGGTATTTCCAGAGATGCAGGAAGATGTTGCAAAATTCCTTAGTCATAGCCTCAGAAATCCCCAAATGTCACTTCTGCCATGGTACATTGATTAAGTAAGTCATATTGTTCCATCCAGAATAGAGAGGATGGAAATTGTGTCCTATCTTTATGTCAGCGGCAGCAGGCATGTATATATAGAGAGGGGAGGATTTGATGGCATCGTATTTGGAGACTAATAACCACACCTATTCTATATTCTTTTTCCTGATTTCTACTCTTCAATCCATTCATCCATCCATCTACCCACTTGACCATCTGTGCACTAAATAAGTTTTTTTTTTAAGATTTTATTTGTTTATTTGTTATATATAGAGAGAACGAGCACAGGCAGACAGAGTGGCAGGCAGAGGCAGAGGGAGAAGCAGGCTCCCTGCCGAGCAAGGAGCCCGATGTGGGACTCCATCCCAGGACGCTTGGATCATGACCTGAGCCGAAGGCAGCTGCTTAACCAACTGAGCCACCCAGGAGTCCCAATAAGTTTTTAAGCCCATTATGAGCCCATCACTATCCTGGGGTGCTGGCGATATAATGCCAAAAAGACAAGTATTGCTGTCCCTGGAACTCATAAGAATGATAGGTTAGTGGTGGAGACAGAGACACTAACAAATAATCAAGTGTGCTGTTTCAAAACATGATACGTATAATTGATCAAAACACATACAAGCCTGGCAGACTTTACTTGGAATGATGATAATTCACAAAAGTTCTCTTTGAGACAGGGTCCCCAAGAGTGAGTACAGTTTGGTCAGGAGAATAATGAGGGGAGAACCTTCCATGCAGGGAAAGCAGACTGAAACAAATCAACCATTGCTCAGATGTTACTGCATGAGTGAGGATTTTACCAAACAACCATCTTAAACTATCATTCACATTACCTCTTCTTGGGCTCCCTACTCCCTTTCTGTGCATGATTTTTCACTGTGGTGCTTAAAACATCTGACACATTATGTACCTTATTTATTTATGGGCTTATTTATTATCTGTCTCACCCATTAAAATGTAAGTTCCCAAAAGCAGAGATATTTTTCCATTTCATTCCCTGTTGCATCTAGAACAGTGCCTAAGACATAAAAAGCCATCAAAATATTTATTACTTGAATGTGTAATGTGTCTTCAGCTTCTCTAATCATATTTTTATTGTATTTCATAGACTACAAGCCACTTTCATACCAATATTCTGTTTGCTGTACATCAAGAGCACTGGACAGATGTTGAAACCTAGATTCTATTTCCTGTGCTGTTGCTAACTTCCTTTTTGACTTCTGGCAAATTATCAGAAGTCTTCTTGTCTATCTCCTCATTCCTAGAACAGAGGTGTCTACTTCTGTAGCCTCTTCCTATCCTGAGTGCATAATTCCTTGATTTTAATATAGTTAAATCATTACGAGGGGACCAAGGACTTAAATCAAGTGACCCAATTTGAAAAAGAGATGTCTGGGGTGGGAGAGGGAAGGAAAAAAGAAGATTATTGAAGGAAGCAGGGCTTACCGGGCATGTTCCATGGGGGACACTGTCTTTTCTTCTTAATAAGGAGAGAGAAAGAAAAAAAAACACCTTTTTTCCTTTGGGAGGCAGTACAAAGGAGTAACACAAAGGATTTATCAAACACCTTTTAAGACTGACCAGCATGTGGTCTGATCTGGGCTGATCTGGCTCAGTTAACTCTGAACAGAGGACTTCTACTAGGGTGTTGCAAAAGGAAAGAATCAAGACGTTTAGCCTGGCAGGTAGGGGGAGCCATCCCAGTAGCTCATTTCTGTTTCCACCTTTAAGGCAGCTTAAACAGATGACATGCCATGAGCAACATGGTTGAGGATCCACATCCATAGCTAACACAGGCATGAAGCATTTTACCTCTGCAGGTGTGCTCTGCAGGCAGGCATAGCACCAGGACCAAGGCACAGGAGTGCTTCTTGCAGATGTGAAAAATTCATACCCAGATGGTGAGGAGCATCAGGAGCCATTTCACAGTGAGCTGCAAATCAAGAGACAGTAGTGAGTTGTCTCTAGGGAATCAAGAGTTACTGTTACTTAGATGCAAACTGATGGCTGGGAAAATACAAATTCTTCTTGTTCTAAGGCATAAGCATGCACTTGCATTCTAGTGGCCAGGAAAGAACACAGACATTTGCAAGACTGTCTTTGGGATTGAGGCATTGAAGACTTTTATTAACACGTGACTATGCTACCTGGTTTCCCTTAGAAGCACACTCAGAGGCAAGGATTCAAGGGCAAGTTGTTATTTGGGGTTGATCTCTAGTAAGACAGAAAGAGTTCCAATGTGGCATCAAAGAGTGTATTACTGAACAAGTGACCAATAGGGCAGGTGGAGCTTAATCCCTCTGGAAAACTCTGGGAGCCAGAACAGAATGCATACCTCAGTGTTGTCCTAGGAGATGCTATGATCATATACCTATTCCCTTAAATCATTTTGTTGAGTTTTGCTCCCAGAGGAAGAGGGGTACATACATTTCTGGCACATTAAGACTATTATGTGTATGGGCAGAATAGGTTCTGGAGGACAGAGGGAGCCTTAGGTAAAGAAATGGAGGTGCTGACAGTTGGAAATGATATAGAATTGACTTGATTTGTAAGGATGAAGGGGATATGGACAGCTCATTATAGTTTCTGCTTCATCTGGCTTAGGGATCAAATGTCCTAAACCAGTACGAGTAACTAACAGCTCCTTTGGAATTAAGCTAAAAAAATAAAGAAAAAAAATAGATGTTTTTATCCCTCAGGAATATGACGGAATAAGTAAAATAGGTAAGTTTTGGTAAGGGGAAGAGTACTCTGTGGGGTTCTCTGTGGGGATATTACCATGATCCCAAGGCAGAAAAAAATTGGAATGCTCTAAAGGGAAGAGATGGGCTAACACACTTTATGCTTCATGCCTCTAGTAGTAAATGTCATGGATAAATGTTAACTCTTTGTGTTGCAGGTTTTAAGTCTATTTAAGATAGCTCAATGAAAGGGGATTCTTATGGAAACAAGGACAGAAGTGGTGGTAAGGGTCTTTGAGCCTAGAACCATAACATGGCTTTCTAGATCAGTCATTACAGTGACCCCAGTCACAGGAGGTCTGGATCCTTGCTCAGATGCTTGGCAATGAACACAAATAGGTACACTATCCCTTCTTGTACCTGATTATTTCTATCTCTTGTAGCTACAATTTGCAATCTTGGTCAAGAGGGATAAGTGTCAGAAGTGGCACAAATTCTCTAGAATCTCAGTGAGTCCCAAGGAAATCAATACAAATAAAACAACACTAATACCTATCATTGTCAAATGACTAAAAGCCAAGATAAAGAAAAATTCCTAAAATCAGCCATTGGGGGGGGGTGATACATCAAAGACGGAGGAACATCAATAATAATCATAATTTCCAAATTTTGGACAAAATGCAGAGCAATTGCAACTCTGACCCACTGCCAGAGGGAGTGTAAAATGGCACACTTTAGAAAGTTTTGCAGCAATTTCCTATAATGCTAAATATATACAGTATCAGCATCAATTCCTTCCATAGATATTCACCCCAAAGAAATGAAAACATATGTCTACAAGAGAGATATGTACAAGAATATTGATTACAACCTTATTTGTAATAGCAAAACACAAGCAAAAGCAAACAAACTGGAAACAACCCAAATGGCCATCAGCAGAAGAATGGATAAGGCTAAAATTGCAATGCATACTAGGTAGGTGAATGGCAAGAAAGGCAGACAAAAAAAGAGCTATACCATATGCCTCGTTTTACATGAAGTTCAAGAACAGGCGAACATTATCTGCAGTAATATAAATCAAGAAAGTGATTGCTTAGAGTTGGGCGGGGGGAGGGGTCCTGGGTGGCTGGTGGGTTTGAATGGAAAGAGTCATGACTCTCTGGGACAATGGAAATGTTGCAGTATGGGACCACTGTGTATCTGGATTGTCGTTGTGGTTTACAGGAGTGTGAACATTTATGGAAATGTATTAAATTCTATATTTTAAGATCCATGTATTTTATTGATAACATTAATTCCTCAATTAATAGAATATATAACACTATTTTATTATTTATAAATGATTTTTAAGATTTTTTTAATCTATTTGAGAGAGAGAGTGAGCAGGGGAAATGGGCAGAGGGAGAGGAAGAAGCAGACTACCTGCTGAGCAGAGAGCCCGATGCAGGGCATAATCCCAGGACCCTGAGATCACGACCTGAGCAGAAGGCAGTGGCTCAACCCACTGAGCCACCCAGGTGCCCCTATTTATAATTGCTTTTTAAAAAAAATTATTTATTTATTTTTATTTAAGCTTTTTTTTTTCAGTTTTTTACATGACAGTGTTTTTTTTTTAACTTTATTTAAGCTTTATTTAAACATACAATGTAACCCCACCACCCTCTCCCAACCCCTCTTCCCCCCACCCCCCTCAGTTTGTTTTATGACATTAAGAGTCTCTTTTGGTTTGTCTCCCTCCCGATCCCATCTTGTTTCATTTTTACTTTTCCTACCACCTTAACTCCCACCCCTGTTGCATCTCCACTTCCTCATATCAGGGAGATCATGTGATAGTTGTCTTTCTCCAGTTGACTTATTTCGCTAAGCATAATACGCTCTAGTTCCATCCATGTCGTCGCAAATGGTAAGATTTCATTTCTTTTGATGGCTGCATAGTATTTAAGCTTTTTTATTTAAACATATAAGATCTAAAATCCATCATGTATCATTGCTCTTAAATAAAAGCTTGAAAGACAAAATATTTACTTAGATATTGTGAAAAGCAATTACATATATATTTAAACATATATATAAACAAAATACATACATATATAGTTAAACATATATATTTACACACATTCATATATCCATATGTATACACACAAACATGTATATGTATGTATATACACATATTTACATATACACACATGTATATATGCACACACACATACACACATACACATATATGCATGCATATATTTACACACACGCATGCATACCTACGTATATACACACAAGTAAATGAACAAGTAAATGATAAACAAACAAAAAGAAGCCAGGAGTCATATTCAATGATGTTGGTATGAGTTTAGAAAATTTCACTCCCCTTCCCCATCTGTGGAGAATCAGAGATGCTTTGATTATGGCTAACTTTCCACAATTATTTATACAAACTTCTCAACTAGGTAAAGCATAGGTGAGTTTTCAACCAGAATTCCTGTCATGTGTTGGCTGATAACCAGAGCTATGCTAAATGCCTTGCAGAACACATACTAGGAGGGGCACCTTGCTGGCTCAGTTGGTAGAGCATGTGACTCTTGGTCTCAGGGTTGTGGGTTTGAGCCCCATGTTCGGTGTAGAGCTTACTTAAAAAATAAAAAAACAAAATAGATACTGGGAAAAGAAAGAGAACAATTCCCCCATCATGTAGTGTGACAGTTAATGGGGCTTTCCCTTCCTGTTGCTTTTCCTATATAAATCCACAATTGGAGGCACCTGGGAGGGGGAGGCAGAGAAGGTAAAAAGTTGAAATGCGATATTCCTTATCACTCTCTCTCTTTTGAGAGGCTGTAGCAGAAATGCAGAGACCCTTAGTTCAGTGGGAGATGGGCAAGGGAGGGTGTGGAATTATAAGGAAACAGCCTGAAATCTTTACTTGTCATGAGCAGAAGTCTTATGCTAGTTCCTGGACTTTTCATTTAAGTGGGAGCAGATGTGAATTCCTATTTCCTTAGCACTGTTGAACATGGACCCCCTGTCCTCCAGTTGGAGCCATTGACAGCCCTGAAATGCTATCTTTTGTATACTTGGTGCCTGTTGGGAGGCTGCACCTTTCCTGGATTTCAGTTGGTCATTTCCCCATCCAGCTCCCCTGCAGTCTTCTGGGGCTTGGTTTTCTCTGATAACATCATTAAGAACTTTTTCCTTACCCCCTGAAGTGACATAGATCTGATGGCCTCCTGGAGCAGAAACTAGGATTTGAGTTTTATTTTTGGCTCCCATTATTTTCTCAGGCATTTCCCTGACTGAAATGATGGATTGTATCAAGGATCAATGAGTATGAGAAAAAGCAAAGCTCTGGGAAGACATGGACCCCAAATCTGGTTCAATTGCTAGGTTGGAAAAGTTATTTTACCAATTGTTCAACTCTCTCCAGAACTGTCTAATGAATGTTACCAACACCTACTTCCACAATTATCCAGCAGACATCCTGATGCTTACATCATGATGTTGTGGTAAAATTTAATTATATTTAAATTTATACATAGATATAAATAGCAAACTGGCTCAAATGATGGTACCCGGCATATTGTTGATGTTCTATCCACCTCAGCACTTATGTGCCTCTTGGTTTTCTCTCTCTCTCTCTCTCTTTTTTCCCCTCTTGGTTTTTTCTGCAGAAAAATCCATTGGTGGTATGCTTAGTAACTGAAAAGATTTGCTTGATTTCAAGAATGTCTCCTCAGTCCTTCAAATCACAAGTTCATGTACTCACTGATGCATTTCAGCCCTTAACTAATTCATGCTACACATTCCCATGCAGGAAGTGAACAACAACAAAAAATCCTTCATTACAGAGACTGCTTAGGGTCTATCATTCTTATTACTGCAATCTACATTAGTGTATCATTTTAATACTCTCAGGTTGCTTTCATGGGGTCACATATAAATTGGATGATCATATACTTCTATGGAACAAATCAGGACATTTCTGAGAGTAAAAGGGCGTAATGTTTGAGATGAGACAGCAGTCTGGGATTGACCTGGGCACATTGGACTTAGGGTTACACATGGGCTAAGATCTATTTAGTTCAAGTATCAATCTTCCTTATCAGATGATGAAACTGAGGGTCAGGAAGGTGACATGTATTCCTCAAGATCATCTGACTAGTAAGTACAGAGTCAGAAGGTAAATGCAGGTGTTCTGAAGCTGAAACCTGTGATTTCTCTAGAAGAATAAAATTTATTTTAAAAAGGGTTATGGGAGGGTTGCCTGGGTGGCTCAGTGGGTTAAAGCCTCTGCCTTCAGCTCAGGTCATGATCCTGGGGTCCTGGGATTGAGCCCCGCATCTGGCTTTCTGCTCAGCAGGGAGCCTGCTTCTCTCCCTCCCCTCTCTCTGGCTGCCTCTCTGCCTACTTGTGGTCTCTGTCTGTCAAATAAATAAATAAAATCTTAAAAAAATAAAATAAAAAAATAAAAAGGGTTATGGTAACGTCTGCATTCTTTGCTGGAATTTTGCTGTATTAAATATTGCATTGGCTAGAATTCAAACATTTTTTCATATATAGCTTTTTGGCTTAGGCTTCATTGTAATTAGACTGAAGAAGCATCATAACTATCTTTGCCCACTGGGGTACTATTAAGAGATGTACAGCATTATGGAAATGCAAATTTCCATAGTTGGAAGTAATCTTTGCTACTGAGTTAAAAATCTCTTAGCCTAATACTTAAGGCCTGTTATTACTAGACCAAAACTCCTTGACTCCTCTCTCCAGGCTTTCAAAGAGAAGGGAACTTCCAGAGAAATTGTGTGTATGTGTGTGTGGGGGGGGGGCATTTCTGGCCACTCTATTTCCACTTTCTTCCTCATACCACCTGGAGAGAGTTTCTGCCTTCCAGAAGCATGTATGTGTTCCAGATCAGACTGCCTCTACTAACATCCTTATGGTCCCTACAGGCATGATAATGCAGCCATATCCAGCCTCAAAAGTTCAGAAGCATCAGGGGGGAGAAACATTTCCTTTGGCCTCTGTTGCAACATTTACCAGAGACAACTGAATGGGAAGTTTTAGAGAACTTGCAAAGATGTATAGAATTGATACTTACTCCCTTATTGCTATCGTTTTATGTACATTGGCTTTATAGGTCAAAAACTTGGAGAGAAGGAATGATAAAAAGATTGATACCTTGAAGCCCATACAGCTCCTCTAAGGTATCCATCACTGTGCTTTGTCATCCAGCCCATAAAATAACTTGCCATTCTTAAGCACAATGTGGATTTTATGTTCCCAATAACTTTGCTGCTCTCTTTCTCAAAATGGCTACGGATGCCACTAAGGCAAATTTATTAGTTTCCTAGGTATGCCAAAACACAATACTGCTATTTGAATGTCTTAAAACAAAACAAAACAAAACCCAGAAACTTATTCTTTTGTCTGAAGACCTCAAGACTGAGATCAAATGGTGGCAAGGATGGGCTCCCTCTGAAGCCTCTAGGAAGAATTCATCCTTGCCTCTTGTTACCTTCTAGTGGTTGCTGAGAATCAATGGTACTCCTTGGCTTATAAATGCATCATTCCAATATTTGCCTTCATTGACACATGGTATTCTCCCCCGTGTGTCTCTGTGTCTTCACATGACCTTCTTTTTTTTTTTTTAAGATTTTATTTATTTGACAGAGAGACACAGTGAGAGAGGGAACACAAGCAGGGGGGAGTGTGAGAGGGAGAAGCAGGCTTCCTGGCAAGCAGGGAGCCTGATGCGGGGCTCGATCCCAGGACCCTGGGATTTGACCTGAGCTGAAGGCAGACGCTTAACGACTGAGCCACCCAGGCACCGTTCACATGAGCTTCTTAAGAGAACACCAGTCATTGGGTTTTTAGTGCCCACCCTAATCTAGTAGGACCACATCTTAACTTGATTACATCTGTATAGACCCTATTTCCAAGTGAGGTTACTCACAAGTACTGGGAGATAGGACTTGAACATGTATTTCTTGAGGGATGCAATTCAACTCAATACAGCTGGTATCTCTAATTGTATGTGAGATCAAACACCTTCCCTTCTTTTCAAGAATATCATGGCAACTATTCTCCTCTTCATACTACATCATCTATTCTCTCTCCTTTCCACAGGTCCTTGTTCAGCAGAATTCAACATGTGGTTATTTTTTTATAGATTTTAATAAACAAACCAACACATAAATCTCTCTTGACCTTTGCATATCAGGATTCTCCAGAGAAACAGAACCACTAGTAAGATGATAGATAGATAGGTAGATAGATAGATAGATAGATAGATGATAGATAGAAAGATTGATAGATAGATAGAGTGGGATTTATTATAAGGAACTGGCTCATATGATTATGGAGGCTGCCAATCCCAAGATTTGCAGAATGAGTTGGTAAGCTGGACACCCAAGAGAACAAATGCTATAGATTCTATTCCAAAGACCAGCAGGCTCCAGGCCCAGGAAGAGACAATATTTCAGTTTAAGTTCCAAGGAAGGAAAAGCCAATATCCCAGTTCAAGGCTAGCAGACAGGAAGAATTCTCTTACTTAGGGGATGATCAAGGACTGATGGCCTCCACATACTGAATCCTGTGGTCAGATCTTTGTTGACTAGGAGGAAAACTCCATTAAAGCCAAGGTACTTATCTGTTTTGTTTGTTGTTGTATTTTTGTCGCAGGACAGTGACTAGTGTATAGTAGGTCTTCAGTTAATATTTGTTGAATTAATAAATCTTTCCAGACTTGTCACTGGCATTTGACACACTTGATTTCTCTTCTTTGTCTCCCCTTGGCTTCCAAGCCTTTCCTGGTTGTCTTTCCTACTTGCTGGCTGCCCTTTCTTGATCTTCTTTGTTGATTCCAAGGGCTCAGTCTGTGGTCTCCTCATCTATCTCTCATTCCTGAGGGGATCTCATGCACTACAGTGGCTTTAAATTCTATCTGTATCTTTTTTTTTTCCTATCTATATCTTGATGACTCCAAAGTTGGTGCCATCACTTCTTTCTTGAACTCAAGTTCTCTTCACTTAGTGTTTAATTGATCTCAAAATAAATGTGTTTAAATATTACTTACTGTATTTCCCCTTTCCACTTATCACTAACTCGTATATTTTATACATATTACATATAAATATGTGTGTGTGTTTGTGTGTGTGTATGTGTGTGTTATCTATGGTTTGAATGTATGTGTCCTCTCAAAATTCATATATTGAAATATTAATGTCCAAGGTATGGCATTAGAATGTGGGACCTTTGTAAGGTAACTGGGTCATGAGAGCAGAGCCCTTATGATGGGTATTGGTGTCCATATAAACTACATTCAAGAGGACTAGCTCATCTATTCTGCTATATGAGGCTGCAGCTACAAGGAATTCTCTAGGAAACAGGCTCTCACGAGACACCAGATCTGCCAACACCTTGATTTTGGATTTTCTAGCATCTAGAACTGTGAGAAATAAATGTTTGTTCTTTACAAGTTATCTCGTCTATGGTGTTTTGTTATGGCAGCTCAAATGGATAAGACAGTGCATAAACTTATTTGTTTATAGTATATTTCTACCATTAGAATGTAAATTTCATCAGGGGTTACGCTTTTTCATTAATGACTATATCCATGGCATCTAGAATACTGGAACATAATAATTGCTCAATAAATAAACCTTGAATAAATACATGCCGTTCTACTCCTTTTAGAAAATAAAGTCCTACCTCATCTTTCAATGTCATGCTTATATAATAACCTTTTTCCTAAAGACTTTCCAAATGTTTTCAACTGGAATTAACCACTCCTTCCTCTGGCTTTCCAATAAACCTTGCTTTTGTATTGTATTGAATGCCTTCCATGACCTTAGACTCACATATGTTCTTTCATTTAATAACTTATTCCCACCAGTAGTCCAATGCCTGTGAACTCTCAATAAATGTTTTGCAGAGGATAAATACATTCTCACTAAAGCTTTGTAAGATGAAAATAATCATTCCTAATGTAATGAAGAAATGAGTTTCAATAACATTAAGCATCTTGTAGAAGATGCTTATAGATGGTAAATGAGACTCAGAGTGAAAATCAAGTTTTTTGACCCTAATTCTAGTGCTTTCTTCACTTCTGCACACTCCTTCAACCATATGGGTCATAGTTCCTGTCCTAGATGTACATGAACATGTTCCCTCTTTAACTCTCATACCACTGTGCTTTATGCTATAGGAAAAAAATCTAGAGCCACTTTATGACTTGGGAACAAAAGGATATGAATTTTGTATTGCTAAATCAGAGCCTTATATTACTTACCAGTTTGGCTTTATGATTTTCCCTGGTAATCTTTTATTGTTATGAGAAAACATAAAATTAGAAGCAATGAGTGTGGTAAAGAAGGGAAGACTGGTACTGCCAGATGTCAAAGCACCAAGAAATGGAAACAAAACAAAACAAACAACAACAACATCAAAAATAAAAATAATGTGGGATGAGAAGAAAGATCAACATTAAGAAAATGATAATAGAAAGCATGTTCAAGAAAGGAAGCTAAGTCTTACATATTTATCAAAAAGTCAAAGGGCAATTTTGTACTAGAATACCATATGATAGCTGATTTAAAATATTCTGGCTAATGGGGCAGATGTATGTATAATTCAATTTTTCAAAACAATCCCATCCTATTATCTTTTCACAGGTAACATGCTCTTCTATTGCTAACTCTTGTTTTGATCGGAGCAGAAATCAAGCCTCCAGGTTATGGCTAAAAATAATATAATTTAACAGCATCTCAAAATCACATTGGAGAGACTTCTATATCTGATCTAGGTGCAATAATAAAGACAGACCTACCCACTTTTCCAGAACAGCCAACAATTTCTAAAAATGACACAGTGGTCTTCAAGACATTGAACATCAGGCAAAGTAATCACTGAGAGACCAGGAATGAATGAAGTTACGTGCTACTAACCTCATTACTTTGTCTCAGCTTACTACAGGAAGGATGTTTTCCACTTAGTAAATCATGTTACCAGTGTATTCAACACTAGGTCCTGTATTTTTATCCATTTTACAAACACACACTGAGCTTCTACTATGTAAAAGACACTGCTCTAAATATTTGGGGAAAACCGTGTACAAGCCAGAAAGGTAGTAAGGTTGCATATACTTTTGCCTATTGTTCCTTGCATAAGAGTGACCAGGCAAAGGTCAAGTATGGGCAGAAATTTCATTGGTCCTCCTACTCCAAAATGGGCCCTTGCTGTGGGGGCTGCATCCATTCAGAGTGGCCTCTACTTATACTGCCAAAGGACCTGTAGCAGGATCTTACAGACATGGGTTCAGTTTCTATTCTTTTTTTTTTTTTTTTATAGCAGCAATGTCCACAATAGCCAAGTTATGGAAAGAACCTAGATGTCCATCAACAGATGAATGGATAAAGAAGATGTGGTATATATATACGATGGAATACTATGCAGCCATCAAAAGAAATGAAATCTTACCATTTGCGATGACATGGATGGAACTAGAGCGTATTATGCTTAGCGAAATAAGTCAACTGGAGAAAGACAACTACCACATGATCTCCCTGATATCAGTTTCTATTCTTATTTAGCTTGCATGCTAATGGCAGAGACATATAATAAGCATATAAAGAGGACCATAGTAAGTGATAAGTGCTATGTAGATAATTACAAAAGGGTAGTGAGAAAGAAAGTCATTAAGGGCTACTTGATTTATTCTTTGACTAATTTCTTCATCTTAATATTTCTAATTCTTTGTTGTTATTAAGATAGCATTATATATGTTATAGAAGTCAAATGGACAAAAGAGAATACAGGAAAAATTAATCCTTTGCCCTCCCTTATGCAAGATCTTAACTCACCACTTCTCCCTTCCACTGATAATTAGGGTTACCGGTTTCTTATGCAGCTTCTATAGATAGCCCGGGCATGTAAAACCATACATGTGGATGCTTGAAAACTTTATAGATACAGAACACATGGTTCTGCATCTAGATTTTCCCTCTTAAAGTCATATATTTCAGGTCATTTCAGATCAGCTTCCTCATAGAGAGTAGTCTCATTCTTCTCTTTTCCTTTTATTTTTGAAATTCTTATTTTAATTCCATGTAGTTAACATACAGTGTTATGTTAGTTTCAGGTGTACAATAAAAACTGCCTCATTCTTTTCAATGTCTGCTTAATATCACATCGAAGAAAAGGTTCTGGGTTTATTTGATTTGCTTTTATTTATTTATTTTTAAAGGTTTTATTTATTTATTTATTTATTTCAGAAAGAGAGACAGAGAGAGGGAGAGTGCACATGCAGGGGAAAGGGCAGAATGAGAGAGAGGATTTTTTTTTTTAAAGATTTTATTTATTTATTTGACAGACAGAGATCACAAGCAGACAGAGAGGCAGGCAGAGAGAGAGGAGGAAGCAGGCTCCCCGCCAAGCAGAGAGCCCTATGCAGGACTTGATCCCAGGACCCTGAGATCATGACCTGAGCCGTTAAGCTCAGAGGCTTAACCCACTGAGCCAGCCAGGTGCCCCAAGAGAGAGGATCTTAAGTAGACTCCCTTCTCAGCATAGAGCCTGACATGATGCTCAATCTCATATTTGAAGATCTTGACCTGAGCCAAAATCAAGAGTTGGATGCTCAACTGACTAAGCCACCCAGGTGCCCCTTGATTAGCTTTTTATTAATGGAATTTGAGGTCACATTCAATTTGTTGCTGTTAAAAAACAAAGCAGGGTATTTGGGTATTATTACTTGAGTATTATTGAACATATGCCATTTCAAATCTGTAGAGTAGCTTCCTACATGAAATTATGGACTCAAAATCTTTATGGGGTTTCACTTAATCTGAATCATCCTCAATTTCTTCCTGAAGTGGTACCAACATGAGCTTCTATCACCAATGTATGGAAGTTTGTCGCCACGTGCAGGTCTCATCAAACTTTTAAATCTCTTCTCCCAAATTAGGTTTAGAAATGATATTCCTTGTTTCAATTTAAGTGCATTTGTTGAGGTGGTTTCATACTATTTGGAGCTTTTTGATCTTCCTTTCTCAAAACTACCTGTGCCTACCCCTTATTCATTTTTATACTAGGTCCCTGGTAATTTGTTTTTTCTTTACTGAGTTTTAGTAGATCATGTCCTATCCCCTATCTATGATACATTTTGCCCATGTTTCCCCAGTTTATCAATTTCCTCTTAATTTCTGTAGATTTTTATTTTCAGGTAGGATTTTAAATGTATTTTTATGTAGTCAAATCTTCATCTTGAGTAAGCAATGAATAGAGACAAGGGAAGATGAGAGGGGTCTGTAGTGGAAAAGTAGTTCATTGATGGATTGGTGGTCAGAGAAGCTCCAAGGATGAATTACTGGATGAGGGATTACAAGGTTGAATGGCCTGATAGATGGAGGTGGACAGAGAGGGAGATGATGTCCTACTCCAGCTGTCAGAAGGGTCCTGGTGGTGACAGGGTCTGGATGTGACTGTGGGAGTGGTAGCTGCCAGAACATAGATGACTGGAGAGACCAAGGAGAAAGAATGAAAAAACAAACAAACTAGGTGTTAGGGAACGTTTCTCTATGGACACCGAAGTGACAAGTGGCTGGGTAGAAAGGTATCAGGGAATAGTGATGGAGGCATTGTTGAAAGCAACATAAAAGTATTCAGTAAATGCTCAGTTGCAAGGAAAAGTTAACAAGAGGCAAAAGGACAGAGTTTTATTTCATTTCCCTGTTTTAATCCTACCATGGTGTAATAATAGTACACCGCTCCAGATCAAGGACTAGATGGCAAGTCAGAAAACAGATCTCTGTATAAGACTCTCTTCCCTAAGCCTCTGTATTCTCATCTGTAAAATTTTCTACTGGACTAAGTGAATAATTATTCAGTCACATTTGGCTCATCGCCTATGAGTTTCCAGTGGCCTGGGCAGCATCACCACAGACTGATGCTTTTCCTAGCAGACGCATGATGGGGACAGGCCTGGAATCCCAGCATGCTCACCGAACTATCAGACTGGGTAGACAAGTTCTCCTGGTTGGCATGGGGCCATCTTCTTAAGTAAGGCTCTCTCCAAGGGAGCCTTTGAATTATTGACAGCCAAGTTGGATTGAGGCCCAGAATTGAAAAGAGATCAAAAGCATAGCCTTAAATAAAACCAGCTGGAAACACAGCAACTAAAAAAGAAGAAGAAGAAGAAAAAAAAAAGAACAATTTTTTTTTTTCTTTCCTGGTAGACTGGGACCTTATTTTAACATGTAAAACACAAACACTGGAGGCCAGGAATCAGACCCTTTGCAGAGAGCATTTATGGAAAAGGTTGAGCGAGCATTTTGATTTGCGTAATGAGAGTCGCCTGTTTAAACATGTTTAGTCTCATTAACCATGAGTAGGAAGAGATGTATTCTCTCTCCTGCTTGACAGGATTGCGGCAAGTTTTCTTTCTTTCTTTTTTTTTTAAATTTCAAAAATGACTTAGAGGTGGAAGTGATAAAGCTGCCTCCCCATCATCTCATTTAATTTTCTTTTCTTTTTTCTTAAAGATTTTATTTTTTATTTGATAGACGGAAATCACAAGTAGGCAGAGAGACAGGCAGAGAGAGAGAGAGGAGGAAGCCCTCTCTTCCTCCTCTTCCTAATGTGGGGCCCAGGACCCTGGGATCATGACCTGAGCGGAAGGCAGAGGCTTTAACGCACTGAGCCACCCAGGCACCCTCATTTAATTTTCATAAGAAAACTTCAAAGATAGGGCAATAAAGCTCAGAAAAGTTGCGTGTGTTTCTAAGTAACTGAGGATCAGAACATTTAAATAACTCGGTGAAGTAACTGGCTGAGCGGAAAACCTTAACAGGACAAATCGGGCAGCAAGGCTGTGAAATAAATCCTGGAGTTGTGTCAGTACAGCATCTGGGAAAGGGTGAGCTCCTGGGGCAATGGGAAAGACATAGAGGGTAGGGTGCATAGCCTCAGCAACTAGTGACCTCGGAGCCAGATCATTCCTTGTCATGGGGACAGTCCTCTGCATTGTAAGATGTTTAGCAACATCTCTGGGGTGGTCAGAATCACTCTCTCCCAGCAGTGACAACCAAAAATGTCTCAGACATCACCAAATATCATTAGCAGAGGAGCAAAATCACCTCCAGTTGGAAACCACTGAGCTGGGGAGTAGAGGAGCTCTCTCACATGGTGTGAAAAGATAAAAGGCACAAAAACAGTCCATGGTGGGGACCAGAGGGCTTTACGGAGGGAGAAAGTTGGATGCTGGAACAAAGTCCTCATGAACAAGGAGCTATCGCCCCATCTCACTAGGTTCACTTTGGAAACTGGCTCAGGGTTGACGCAGGCTTTGCTCTCCTGTGGGCTATGAAGAGTCCGTCTGTCTGTCTGTCTGCCAGGGTCTCACAGAGTGTGCAGTGCTAGTCAGGCCACGCACCCACTGTTCCCCAGTTGTCCATATGTAAATTTGAAATAGGAACATGGACTTTCACCGTAGTTGAGAGCTTTAAACAAATAGATGTATATAAACATGCTGGCATCTGATAGGCTCTCAGTGAACAGACTGTGTCTGTGTGTGTTCGCTTGTTTATTCAATTAGAGGACAGGTTGTATAGAAATAATGCTCAAGTCATCCTTATAACTCCGTTTCCTTGCCTGGTACCTTGTACATATATCAATGTTAAAAACAATGTTAATAATAAATGTTAAGAAAATGTTAATAAGCATTAAAAATGTTAAAATGTTAAAATAAATATTAAACATGTAAAAAGATGTTGAAAGATGTTAAATGTCAAGATAAATGTTAGTGTTGAAAAACAAATAGGTTAATGTGAAATAAATATTAAAGGTTTAAAAATGTTAAAAAATACTGTAAAAAATAAATAAGAACTCATTTCCTGCCAGTCTTAGAACAGTTAGTTTTCTAATCAATACTTAATATATTTTTTAATATTCCTTTTGAAATAGAAAATGCCAGTATCATGCTAATAAAAGAAAAACACAGGTTTTTACATTCTTTTCATCCTTGAGGATTTTGCTTAAACATTCTCCTCTCATGTGGGCGGGCCTCAGTTCACGAGGACATAAGGGTAGACGTGACTATGCACAATATAAGCAGCTGGTGTGTACAGTGGGGTTCTGCAGTGGACAGCAACAGGCTCCTCACTGAAGTCAGTGGGGTGGGAGACAGCCAGAGAATGCTGAGGCCCCAGTGGGGAGCTGATGTTTACCCTGGGGTGTGGGCTTGCCAAGAGAGGCACCCCAGCTGTCAGAGCCCAAAGACACAAGATGGCACATTGAAATTCAGCTAATTTAAGTGAGGCTTACTTACAGGAAGATTAATTTAAGGTGGGTATGTGGCATAGGGGCCTACAAAGGATAGTTCAAAGACTAAAGCTAGCATTGGTGACCCTATTACCTTCCCAGGTCCAATGCACAAGAGGGAGAGCTCGCTGGAATCTGGAAGGTTGAAAGAGAGTCTGTGTATAGTGTAGGCTGCCTCAAGGGGGTATGGCAGAGGACACAGCTACTCTGAAGGAACCTCACTGTGAAAAAGAGTCAGTGGAAGAAATGCTTGCTTCCCTTCACTCTCCTGCCAGGCCTCCCTGTTTGGCTGAACTCAATCAAAGGCCAGAGTGCACAGGAGGCTGTTGGTATTACCCCAGAGGTCAAGCTCCTAGATAGGGATGGAGAGGTCTGATGGGCAAATGGATGATATCTACAGAGTCACCAGGTCTGACAATGTACCTAGAAGAAGAAATACACCAGTAAGTAATGGAGTGAGGTTGGGAGTATTTTGAGCTAATATTTAGAGTCTGTCTTATGAACAAAGTAAGAGTTCATTGCTTGGTTTGCCAAATGTAACATCTCAGGGGTGGAAAGAAACCTGGTCTGTTTTATTTCACCTGAGTCTGTCCTTTAATTTGTAAAAATAAATGCACCCACATAATGGTGGCACTCCCAAGTACTGGCCGATTGGGGCTGTATTTGTGGACAGATTCTAAAAATCCTCAAATAACCCTAGGCCGTGTGTTTTTATGTGTCTTGACCATTTGCAGAAAGCCTTTGCAAATTCATTTAAAAGTAATAGAAAGCAAATCCTTAACAGATGCAAGTTGAATAGTTACTGTTAATTGAGTCACTGCTAAGCTTTTATGGTGTCCTCAGATACACCAATGGGATATTTTGCCCTTTTCTCTGCAAAGCCAGACCCACCGCTGTTAGTAGGAATGTCTGTAAATCTGGATGGCGTACAGCTCTGTGGCATAGGACTGCCATTTCTCTATCCTACTTCCATGGCAGACATCACTACTTATTCTAGCATGCCCATACTACTCCTAAACCCAGGGCTTGCATGCACGATGGAAGTAATTTGTAATCCCTGCCTTAAATTGTACTTAAAACAGGGTAGTGTTCATTTGGCCTGCTCTCTCCAATAGGGAGTATATGTGTAGATCGTCCATATTTGAGAAAGTAAATTTAAAAACTCATTTATGTACTAATGAACACTTAGTGAACACCTACTATGTGTCTGGCTCTGGAGTGAGAGGTGTACAAGTGATGAGAGGTATACCAGTGAGACGTACTGAAGCCAGCCATGTCCACAAGTTTAGTGCAACTTTAATAAAGATTTTTACAAGAGAGTAGACTCAATTCTACCTGGAAGCTACACAAGCCAGACATGGTGCTTTCACCTCCAAGAATACTATTCTTGATAACTATTAGTATGATCTTATTCTCTTAGAGCTTTATCCTTTGACTTCAGGAAATTGAGTATGGCTTAATCACATATGAGAAGGCCAAAAGACATTCCACTTGACCCTGAGAGAGGGCTTTTCTCTTATTCTGAAATCATAAGTGCAGACAATCTGGAAATGCTTAAAAAGGATTATTTCTTTTTATTTATTTACACGGTCATTATCATCATTATTACTGCCACATTTAATATTTATTGAATGTCAAGCAACGTTGGGTTAAGAATTGAGTAGAATAAAGGAGAAAGCTGGTGGTTTGACCTACAAAACGAGTTTTCAAAATGGAGACTGTGAGATTCTTCTGTGATGCCTGTACTCATGCACAAGGATAGGAAGTGGCCTCAGAGCAAGAACAGACCACAGAATGGGCTTCGCTCCCACTGTGGACAATGGTGCTCCAGCTGCATTCCTTTCCAGAGGTGGTTTTCATTGCTTTATAAAGTACTAGTGTCTTTTAAGCCGATCTCTAACAGAATGATTATTATATGCTTGCACTTTGTCTAGGAAGTCAGGCTAGTTTTATTTAAGATAAAGCAAATATCTATTTCTCATAGGGAAAGATAACAGTATTGCAATCAGACAGAAAGTGTAGAGAATAAAACAGCGACTTTCACTGTGATTTCATTACTTAAGTTTTAAGTTTCTAAAATGTTAAAAAAAAAGAATGGAAAGAAAACAAGCAAACACAAAGGAAGTTCAATTCTTCCTCATCAAACTGGTAAATGATACCCATTGTGTCTCCACTGGCCATATTTCCTCAGGGGTTGAAGTAAAACAGAATGAAATAGAGAAAACTGTGTGAAGACTTTCAGAAGAATATTTAAAAAAAAACAGATTATTTTGCCTTCATAATGTGCAACATTGATGCATGCACTCTTCACAAAACACTGAAGGGGTTGACTACATGCAGTACACATCCATTGGTTGGGCTGGAGCTGCCAATTTTCTCATTTTTGCTCTTTGAAACATTTTGATTTCCACTTGGGGATCCATGTAGCTTGAGGGTAGCTGACTCCCCACCTGTCTCCAGGAGTCTGGCATTGTATTTGGCTGGCATTTGATTCAGGGCTAGAGCTGTGACCTATGCTAGCGTTCGTATTGGAAGTCTTGCTTATACTTCTGGAACCCAGGGGCCAGCTCTCTCTCTGAGGGTCGTGGGTTATTAATATGCAACCTGAAATTGCCATAGCCAGTTTGGGTAGGAATCCAGCCTGAGGAGGAAACCATAAGAAAAGTCAAAAATTCAGAGTTGCTAAAAGAAATGAAGCTGTAATCTTGATAACATGGTAAATCTCTGAATCAAACTGTCTGAAATCCTCCCAATTTTTAGGGTACTAAGTATTTTAAGTTAAAAATTATTTTTATTTCTTAGTCAGTTTAGATGCAGTCTTTATTAGTCATAACTAAAGTGGTCCTAACTAATACATTTTAGCAATGGTAATTCAATTTATGCAGGCTTTGCAGGGTGTCCTCACCTGTGCAAGTTAACAGAACTTACAGGAAATAAATTATATGGATCCATTCTCTCTTGTCTTCTTCAAACACTTAAAAAAATTTTACTTACTCTTTATGGCTGTGTTCAAATCTCCACTCCTGTGGGAAGCTAGCCCAATCTTGCTCCTGATTTTCATAAAATTAATAATTTCCTATTTGTACCCATATAGTATTGTAATTACAATTCACATTAAGACACTCACCTCAGTGTCTTCTGGTTGGTTGGTCCCATGACTATCTTCTTCACAGTATTATACATCTCTGAATCTTTAGGGTGTGGAATAAAACTTTGCCTAACAGTATCTGTCCAACAAATATATACTTATCTTTTGTTTATCCCTCTGTTCTTTCCAGACTATCAGACATTGCACCAGAAACTTGGGATTCAAAGGTGAATGCCTTCATCTTGACTTTTAAAAAGCCTGCTCTCTAAGAACACATTTTTTTTTATTTTACATTTTTTAGTAGTTTCTATGTCATCTGTTTCTACATACCATAGTAATTAAAACACACCTGCAATACATAATCTCACTTATAAATTATATAGATATACTACTATGCTAATATATTATTTATATTACAGAATTTAAAGTAAACATGAGATGAGCTAGAAATAAGTGTAAATCAAAGACCTACTAATGTATCATTGCATCCTGATGGATTACCTTGTGTATGCCCTGGATCCTTACTCCCACTTTGAGGACTTCTGCCCACTGGGTATGAGATCTGTGGGACACAGAGAGGATGGGAACTCCATATGAGGTTTATCCAGTACGAAAGGGAAGAAATGGAAAATGAACACCAGTGCTCTGAGTCTGAGGCTTCAAGGAGATTGGGAAGAGCTCATAGAGCATTATTCAGATGGCTTCCCTTCTCAATCTTTACGTTCCGAGGCAGTAAAGAGGGTCAAGGTGTGAGGCCTTTTCAGAAATGCATCATATTTCTCCTTCTCCCAGGACAACCCCACAAAGCAGACTTCTTGTGGGATGGAAGGAAAAAACCACTGGTGAGAATTAATCCTTTTTTTTTCTACTGCTTTCTCCTTGCTCAGTTCCTGGCAATACAGATGGCAAAATGTGTCTGTGTTTCTACACTGCTGAAACAAGGGTATTTTCCCATTTAGCCATTAACTCTGTCCATCACCCATGGTAAACACAAAGGGCTTGACTTTAACCTTGACACCAAGAGATCTTTATTAGCCCCCTAACTCCCAATGTCTCCAACCAGGCAGAACTAAAGGGATTCAGGATTTCATTCACCATATGCTCACTGGATGCTCGTAGAAAGGCAACACCAACAAACTAAAATGTACTATCTCACGTAGATTTCTTCCCTCATATTAGTCCCATTTAAAATTAGTCCCATTTTAAAAATAAGGCAATTGAGGCCAAGACAATTGAATAACTCTCCCATTAACATGCTGAAGAACCAGGATTCAAACCAGACTTCTCTGGCTGTGGTTGTTTTAATTTTTCCTACCATACTGCACTGCTCTTTATTTCACTTGCAATGTGAACTAACTTACTTACTGTGCAGTTGGGATTATAATCACTTCAGGCTTCATACCCAAATTTCTTTTCCAATTTTCTCTATATGCCTTATGTGTTTTTCCAATAGAAGACAGGGTAGGACAATTGTAACATGCATTAACATTTTATAGCATTTCTGTATTTAACTAGTACTTTCTGGTACATTAAATTTTTTGGATCTCCTTACCACTCTGTGAGGTAACTACTATTTTTCTGCCCAGTGTGCAGGTTAAGACAATAGATTCTGAGACCACAGATACATTCAGGACTTGACTGGGGAGCCCAAACTGTAAAACCACAGGATTCTTCTGCCCCTACCTAAGTACACTTAACAGTCATGTTCAACTTTATTTTCACATCGAAATTTATAATTCCATGCATTATTTCAGTATCCTAAGCTGTGAGTGTCAGTTCATGCATGAGGAAGGTTACGACACAGAGTCAACCTGATTTGTCCCAGATCATACTGAGAGTTAGTAATGAGTCTGTCTTTTTATGTAATTGGGAGAGTAAAGGGACACAAGTTATCTGTTGATGAGACATTCCATTTAATTTCCACATTTAAATAACCATTTAAGTTTAATAGATAGGAAATAAAAGCATGGTAAAAATTATGAAACTATTACAGAAGCATAACAAGTAAGGATGAGGATGGGATAATCAGAAAAGCCTTGGCCTAACTGACAGGGATGAACTGAGGCATCCATGTTATAATACTGATAGTCATAGCAACGGCAGACAAGTTTGAGAGGCCTAAACATGTTTTGTATATTATATACTCGCATGCTCATAAAATCCTATGATGTAGGTCGATATTATGATTATTACTGTTCTAATTTCATAAAGACAGTAGTCAAGCTCAGCTGGGACTCCAGTGAGTCTGTTTGACCGTAGTCTGGACTGGCTGAACAGGGTCCCAGTGCTATGGGACTTCCTGCACAGTTTCTCCCTTTGGTAGTGGGTTAGCTCACCTTAGGAAGAAAGAGTACTACAGAGCTGTTCACACCCTCATCATCTTTAAAAGATCTCTTTGGTAGTTGAAGATGCAAAGAGCAATAGATTTAAATGCCCGTTGGGGTCTTATCTTCATTAGAGAACTGGTAAATCAATGACAAAGCTTTTTATTATTTTTTCCCAATCAAAATGGAAATGGAAATTGCTTTTATTGAGTGTTAAGGCCAGATACAGCCCTAGATATTTAATACAAAGCACTTAACTTGCTTTATAACTGTGGTATGTACTGAGACCCAGAGAGTTAATAGTGCCACACAAGAAAAAAAAAAGCGGGGGGAGGTAGAGGAAAGTCCAGAGTTTATTTATTATTTTTAAAAACGATTCATTTATTTATTTTATTGAGGAGAGGGGCAGAGGGAGCAGGAGAGAATCTCTGCACTGAATACAGAGCCCGATGTAGGGCTCCATCTCAGGACCCTGAGATCACAAACTGAGCTGAAACCAACAGTCAGATGCTCAACTGATTGCACCACCCGGGTGCTACAGAAAATCCATAGCTTAAGGAAGATCTATGTGAACTCAAAAACTATGCCTATCCCTCTGCACAGCACTGCCCAGCCCTGGTTTTAATGCAATTAATTTCAGCAAACATTAGGCACCCATCATGTGTGAGAACAGTGCTGTGGGAACACACAGATAAGAAAGGACCTGGTCGAGCCAGTCATCAAAAAAAAAAAATCTTGTTTAGTAGGAGGATTACATGTATTCCAGGTCAGGTATGGCTAGTACTGTGAGAACCATCTCAGCCAATTCTGCTGGGTAAGAGTAAAGGACTGTCACCTAATTTGGGTGAAGGGCACAGCATGGAGTGAGCTAAGAAAGGCTTTCCAGAGCAGACAGCTTTTGAATTGAATCAAGAAGAGGAAATGTGATAGAGGCAAAAAATACCCTTAGTGAGTATGAAGGTATGGAAATGGGAGAGGGCAAATTTAGGGTGCTATAAGTATGAACACAACTAGTAACTGTCATAGTTGCAAATGGAGCAATTTCCTCAACAGCTCTGTACAGGGCTGGTTACAATCAGAGAACATTTAGCCTTTACCACTTCTTCCCCTTAAGCTCACTCTGTGGGCTGTTGGTATATCCTGGACACCCAAAACGTCACACCTCTCTTCCCTGTCTGAGCTTGGAACGGTTTAAGAAATGAGACAGAGGGAAACACATGGAAACCAAAATGTGGTCTTCATGCTGCAGAAAGGCTGATCATAGGGATCAGCTGAAAGAGAAAGCCAAATGCACCAGAGATGTGGCCTCCTAGTTTAAACAGATGTCCCCTACTGTCACAGCTTTGCTGGCTCGGGATGGGGTCTTGCCTGAGAAAGACTCATTGCCTGGAAGGGCAGAGGCCTGACCTCCAAAAAGCTTGCTCCAAAGAGGAAGATGGGAAGCAGTAAGGTGAAAGGCCCAGTTTGTCCTAGTCCTTGTCTTATCACTGAGAGAACTCACTCTGCCTCTTCTGTGAAAGGTGCTGAAGACACCAGCAGTTTGAAATTCATTGACTCCTTCATCTGTGAGGAGGGGAGTCTTTCTTCTCACATGGACCTATGATTCTCTGACCCTGGACCAAGACTTAGGGGTCCCCAGATATTCTTGGCTTCTGTTAAGTCAAATTGGAGATCTTTTAAATAATTTAAATGTCCGGAAGGACATTTAAAACTCAAGCCTTATTCAAATATCTTTCTCCTCCCTTCCACTGAATCTGGACAACCCCAGGCTTGGATGTTTGGGATAGTGTAAGGGCAGTGAGTGTCTTCTCTGTTTTCCCATTCTGCCCTTCTATCTCCTCCGGCTCCCTACAGTCTAGATATCTGAACTCTCCCTGGTCAGGAATAGCATAGAGGGCTCTAGGGAAGAAAGGACTAGGTAATGTGGCCACACGGGGTGCGGGGGGCAGACATGTGGTTGGGAGTTGGTTCCTGCTATACAGGCATAGGCACTCCCTGTTCATCTCTCAAGGGACCCCCTTTTGAGGACATATTTCAGAGATATCCACAGGTCCCTTAACACATATGCTGCTGCATCTCTAGTCAGCTACTTTCAAATTGTCCTATCCCTTGGGCTTCCCACAATCCTCCCTACATAGACTCCAGGCTGGCTTCCAACTTGGAGGTCACATCTGGTCTCCTGGAAAACACTGCTTGCCCATGGGTGAGAACCCATGTCTTTCCTATGCCCAGATATCTGAGATATATATAGCCCTGGCCACAACTCTCCCAGATGAAGTTTACAGATTTCTCAAATCCCATGCATACAAACAAACCTGGTGTTTCTCCAAAGTCCCTTTCACCTGGTTTGAGGTAGGGACATGTAGCTTCCTCTTCCTTGTGGGTTTTGGAAAGAGACCCATAACACACAGATATTCCCCTAAAAGGAAACACTTTTCACCTATTTTTCTACTCATATCTTACTCCTTTGAGCTGGGTGATGGACATTCTCAATGGAACAATTTTGTAGCAGATAAGGCCTCATCTTTATTTTTGATCTGGCTCCTGTCTTGTAGAATTTTTCTGATGAAGAGACAGAGGGGGTCCCACTTATCAGACTCTATGCTAACATTTATTCAAGTCTTATTACACACCAAGCACTGTGCTTATCTCTGTTTATTTCATCTAATCTCACAACAACCTATCAGGTAAGCATTTTTTATTGATGAGGAAATTTTGACATAATAATCCAAGTTAATGTGATTATAAGCATTGGAGCTATACATTAATCTTGGCACTCCAGTGATTCCCAAATGGTTAATCATTGCATTGAACTTCTTCCCCCCAAGAGCAGCAGGGTTGGGAATCATGCCAGGGCCAACTTCTTAGAAGGAAACTAGTCACACCAGAGCTGAGCACAGTGGTTACTTTAGACAGAGTATAAAGCAGGGAAGTGAAAGAAGGTAAGAGGGAATTATTGGGCAGACACACTTAGGGAACAATGAATGGAGCAGGGTGTAGAGAATATGTATTGACTTGATATCCAACAGTATTGGGCTTGACCCTGAGCTTTTCCTTGCTAGAATGACCATGGGCAAATTATTTTACCAACCCGAGTCTTGGTTTCAATATTATAAAGTAAGGATAATAATATTTATCATAGGACTGATCAGAGAAATAAATGAGATGTTGTAAGTGCTCGTAAAATAGGTGAAATATTAGATAATCTAGGGCTGTGATGAGGAGGAGGAAGAAGAAAAGAAGGGGGAGGAGGAGGAAGAGGAGGAGGATAGCTAACATTTATTAAATAGTTACTATATGCCAAGTAATGGTCTAAGCACTTTACATGTGCTTGTTTAATCTTTACAAGGTATGATAAGGCAATACTATTCCTATCTCCTTTAACAGGAGAATGAACTCAGGCACAGATGAGTAATTTGCCTAATGTTAATATAGCTAGTGAGTGGCAAGCTGGAACATGAACACAGACAGTCTACGCATGGAGCCCATGTTGACCATCATTGCCACAGCAATATCTAGCACACGTTAGGGAGGTCCATGATTCTCTTTAGCCACAATAAACAGAAATGGCATCACTATAATTATTTTTATATAATCAATAGGCAAATCAAAGTACAGGAGTTTTGAAGTATAGCAATATCATTGGAGTATAGTTGGGGGATAAATATTTGTTAAGTGAACTCATAATTAAGAGAAGGTCAGACTAGTTAACTGTCTATTATCTGATTCATTACACAAACTATTTGAAAATTATCTGGTGGATACAAAGAACTTATCTAAATTTTTATTTTTGTCACAAAAGAGGAAAAGAAAACAAATATTCTGTGATTTTGCAGAGATTTAGGGTTTGTTCTTGACTACCTTGTTTGGAGTTTGTTTATCTGGAGGATGCCTTTGGTCTAAGATCCATACGGCATAAATGCTTTGGGAAGCAGGATAGATTTCACTTTATTACCCCTTTCACCAACAGAACCTAATCTGCTTGCAATGATTTAATCAGCAGCAGTGAATTGTTTGCAGAAAACCTGCTACATAAATCAAAATCTTCCGATATGCATTTGCTCATGACTTTTCTAGTGCCCTCTGACCAGATGGGTGAGCCATCTGCAACTCCCTGTGTGTGTGTGTGTGTGTGTGTGTGTGTGTAACAATAAACTGAATAATCATAACATCAGGACAGATTTTTTTTTTTGTAAGTCTAGTGATCACTGGTATTTTAGTTGATTCATATATACTCTGGTGTTTGGAAATGCATTTTCTTTTAAATGTGGTGATCTGAATCTTTTTTAGATGAGAGTTAAGAGCTCAATATCCTTCCCTATTTTTTTTCCTTCCCTCTGTTTTGACCTTCTTTCCCTCTTTCTGGCCTGCTTCAGTTATGTTTCTTTGGTATCAAGCAACACACAGCAACACACCGCAACTCAGGCTAATTTAAATATAAAAAAAGGAAGAATGGGTATGTGGGTGGATTTGGAATCACTCTCTGTATCAAAAGACAAAGCATAGGCAAAACACATCTTTTTCCATCTTCCACCAATAGGCTGCTCATCATTTTTCCAATCTCTGTTGACACCCAATCTCAAAGCCATTTCTAAGTACCAATATCAAGTTATTATGCTTTACACCTTAAACATATACAATGTTATATGTCAATTATATCTCAATAAAAATGGGAAGAAAATTATCCATTGTTGTATAAGTAACCATTCCAAATGTTAGTAGCTCGCACTTTGGCTGAGGAAGTCATCTGGTCTAGGCCATGGTCAGCTGTTGTGAGCTAGACAGAGGTATTGTCTATGCACCTGGGAGAAAGAGGGAGACTCTACCCTACTTGACCTCTCATTCAAAAGGGGATTATTGGGGCTTGATCAAAGATAGTGGTGGGAGTCCAAGGAGAGAAGCAGGAAGGCAGGCAGCATCTTACAGCCTAGGCTCGGACCTGGTGGGACACCACCTTCACCAGATCTACTGGCCAAAGTAAGTGCCTAAGCCAGCTCAGGTTAAAGGTGAGGAGTGGAGAAAAATGTGCTACCTTCTGCAAAGTCATATAGCAGGGGCCATGTTTGCAACCAATCCGCAAAGACAGGAACTGCAGCCCTCAAAGGATCTGGGTAACAGGGAGAAGAATGAACGCTTTACTTATGGCATCACACTGAGGTGAATCAATTCCACTGATTTCCATCTTTTTGTCATTCCACTGAAGATTCAACACTCATCATCCTTGGATTAGTGGCATCATGGGAACTCATATAAATTAGGAAAGGAGAGCCCTAAAGAGGAAAAAACAAACAAACAAAAAACCTGAGGTTTCATTGCAACCTCAGAATGAAAAAAAGAGTACAGAGCAGAAAAAATTGAAACCAAACCAAAACAAAACAAAAAACAAAACTGCAAATGGCTATCAGGGACCTGAGTCTTTGGGGAGGTAGAAGTGTATAGCATTGAGCAATGGGATGTTATCAGGCTGTACTTGTCTAGGTCTTGATACACAAGTTCAATGGGACCTTTACTTAGAGAACTCTCTGTTGATGATGGCTGGGTGAAAATTTTATATATAAAAATTGTTTGGGGCGCCTGGGTGGCTCAGTAGGTTAAGCCTCTGCCTTCAGCTCAGGTCATGATCCCAGGGTCCTGGGATCGAGCCCCACATCGGGCTCTCTGCTCCGCAGGGAGCCTGCTTCCTCCTTTCTCTCTGCCTGCCTTTCTGCCTACTTGTGATCTCTCTCTGTCAAATAAATAAATAAAATCTTTAAAAAAATTGTTTATTATAAGGATAAGACCACACTAGGAGTGGTGTTAGTGAGGAACACTTCCTCCTCACTTCTAACATTTCTAACCTGTGAAAATAGCCCAATTAGCATAATTGGGGCCCTTCTTTTGCTTCTTTAGCTTAGGAGTTGGTGGAATGACCTACCTGGCTGGGATATTCAGCAGAAATAATCAGCTCAGTTAAACCATCTATATTGTAGTTCTAAGCAGGGGACGCATGGTCTGTTTAGCACTGCCTGAATTTGACTGAATAGGTCTTATAGATCCAGAGTTTGATATTATCAAGTCCACTTGACTAATCCACCTAAGGATGTGTCATCCATCTTGCCTCCATCTTTAATAAATATGCTTAGGGAGGCGCCTGGGTGGCTCAGTGGGTTAAAGTTTCTGCCTTCGGCTCAGGTCGTGATCCCAGGGTCCTGGGATCAAGCCCTGCATCGGGCTTTCTGCTTGGTGGGGAGCCTGCTTCCTCCTCTCTCTCTGCCTGCCTCTCTGCCTACTTGTGATCTCTGTCTGTCAAATAAATAAATAAAATCTTAAAAAATATTAAAGAAATAAATATGCTTAGGTTCCATATTTTTCTTTGCTTTATTTCTGTACTTGTTCACAATCTAGATAGGGAAGGGTAATTTTGTGTATCTTTGGCAACCTCAATAGAGAAAAACAGGTAAGTAAAAGATCAGCAGCATAAAATAATTTGGAGCATTTTGAAAACTCTATGATTCATATACTTCGGCTAGATAGAGGTGTGGGGTGGGATCTAAAGGTAGAAAGACATGTGAGAGTCAGACCAAAAGACTTGCATGCCTTATAGGACAGTGTGGACTTTATACTGATGGCATTATGTAAGAGCTTCTGTCTGTTGTTGATGTTGTTTAATTCTGGGGATGGAAATGAAAATACTAGTGTTTTGAAAAACCCACTCAGGCACAATGGTTGAAAATGTTGTGCCAGGGTTTCAAATACAGTGCAATGGAGCCAAGTCATATGCACCACTTTATGGATTAAAATATACGTATTCCACAAGACACACACACACACACACACACACACTACACACGAAACAAACCAAGAAAAAGAGAATAGGGAAGAGGAGGTAGAGAGATAGAGGGTTTTCAAGTAGTACAGATGATTTTACTGTCCATTTTTACCAATTAATACATTGGGCTTATGAGACTTATTAGGGTTAAGTTACAAAGACCAAGATATCAGTGTGTTCACAACACCAAATTCAACATGAAATCATTGATCTCTGGATTCAAAAGAACTCAAAGATGATCCAATCCATTTCTCAGACAGGTTCAGCGATTTCCCCAAAGTTCCATGGTTCACAGTTTCACAGTGTCTTTTTCAGCTCTTCAACCATGTTTGCTTCCCACATTCAATATGCCACATCTCTGTCCTATAGGCCAGACTTACAGGTGTTATCCTCCACTCCATCTCCTTCTCTCCTCTGATTAGATGAGTTACCTTGTTACTTGCTTATTCTGCCCTAAGAGAGCTGCCATGCACTTCTCTTACAGTAAACATTATCAATCATGTTACTTTTCTGCTCAAAATTTATCATTCAACAAGGATGTGAGGGTATTGATATAGGAGAGTTCCAGAATGTCTTTTACCCCAGTATTGCATGCTCCCTTTCTTTTTTTTTTAAGAGATTTTATTTATTTACTTGATAGAGATCACAAGTAGGCAGAGAGGCAGGCAGAGAGAGAGGAGGAAGCAGGCTGTCTGCAGAGCAGAGAGCCTGATGCGGGGCTCGATCCCAGGACCCTGGGATCATGACCCAAGCCGAAGGCAGCGGCTTTAACACACTGAGCCACCCAGGTGCCCCTGCATGCTCCCTTTCAATGAGCATATCATATATGACTAAGCTCAGGCTGGGTGCTTGGAGGATTCCTGATGAGGTCATTGGTCTCAAGTAAATACCAGACTTGTTCCAAACTTCTCCCAATCTTGCCTCTGTTTATGCCATTCCTTCCATTGCTTTGTCATCTCTCCAGAACACTACAGTTTCACTAAACCAGTAATCATTCCTTATAGCCACCCTTCCCATAATTGCCCATTTAGAATAAGAATTGGAAAACTATGGTCCACACTGGCTTCCTGTGCTTATAGACTCATCATAGCACAACCACGCCCATTCATTTTAACATGGTGTATAGCTTCTTTCATTCTGCAACAACAGAAATAAGTCAACACAAGGCAGACCCTACAGGATACAGAGCTGAAAATGTTTACTATCTAGCCATTTGCAGGAAAA
>RCUC01143333.1:0-17901 GCA_003697995.1 Taxidea taxus jeffersonii | reverse complement strand
CCCAGCTGAGAAGAGGAAGACAATTCTGAAGAACAGACTGGCCCTAGGGAGGACTCAAGGAGCACGGGGTGACTGTTCTCAAGACCCTGGCATTGCTGCCCCTATGCTGCCACCATTCTGGGCTCCCTGCCGCTCTCTAATTATGAACTCTGATTGTCCTCGATCCAAGGACCAGCACCAACCCCCATCTGGGAGAATCTTAGGCCAATAGCCCCTACCCCCCAGACTGCCTTCCTTGTGAGTGGCAAGCTCCCATTCCAGGGCGTGAGCTGCAGATGGGAACGCTGTGTGATTTCTCTTCGAATCTCTAGCTAGAATCCATCCCTGTGGCAGGCACACTGCAGCTTTGTCAGCATTTTTGATAAGAGTTCAAGATAGAGGTGCCCCTTATCCCAACAACTTTGGGAGCAGAGGAACAGAGCACCAAGGAAGAAAGGGACATGGAGTCTCCAGGACCTGGAGACCAGAGAGAGGTCCCGGGATTTGCAGCCAGGGGCTTCCCACCCTCATCTCAGGGATGAGAGACTGAGTCCACAATATCACATTCTAGGCTTCCAGCACCTACCAAAGGAGCCTTTGGGGCAGGGGGCAGCAGCAGGCAGCCCGAAGCGGGTACGGGGCCACCAAATCCCAGCCTCGATGGCCCGTGGGCAGCTGTCGTAATTCACTGCAAGGAAGCACACAGGGTCACCCAGAAGCAGCTGCCCCCCTGGAGCTGTGCTTGGGCTTCTGGCCCTCCCTCAGCAGCCTCAGGCCTGCAATCAGCCCCTGCTCCTGGTCTCCCTGGCATGCCAGGACCTGGCGCACAGCAGGAAAGCCACCGACCCATCGTGGGAATCCAACCTTCACAGCCATTGGTGGTGACCTCAGCAAAGGGGTTGTCACAGCGGTCACACTGGCGCCCAATGACGCCTGGCTTGCATGGACACTGGCCATCCTCAGGGTCACAGACGCGGGACAAAGAGCCCGTGGGGTAGCAGTCGCAGAGGAGGCAGGTGGGGCTGCCGGGGGGCCGATAGTGGTTCTCCTGAGAGGGAGGACAGACAACACAGATCACTGGCTCAGACTCTCTCTCTCCGGGATGCTCATGGGTCTTTTAGGCTGTGGCCCTTCTAGAGAGAGGCTCGCTGACTTCAGGTACCCCTAGGAGTGGTATTCAAAATATTTAGGGGCCCCTGAGTGGCTCAGTCAGTTAAGTATCTGCCTTCAGCTCACGTCATGATCCCAGGGTCCTGGGATCAAGCCCCACATCGGGCTCCCTGCTCAGCAGGAGCCTGCTTCTCCCTCTGCCCCTACCCCTACTCCTGTGCACATGGGCTCACTCTCACACACTCACTCTCTTGCAAAAACAAAATCGTTAAAAAAAAAAAATTTAACTACTAACAATTTGCAGGGAAGCCCATCAATAAGACACCAACCATTGCATACAACCAGTATAGCTGGCCTAGAGCTCCACAGTAAAGTACAGGTCTCCGGTCCCCCCAAACAGCAGACACAAAAGAGCACGTGGCTGCCTGTACCCCCCATCATAGCAAGAGCACATAGCCCTGAGCTCTCTGTGGGAAGGCTTTCCCCACTGCCTCCCCTCATGGGCCCAGGGGGCCATGTGGAGGCCCAGGTCAGGGCAGTCACCTTGCAGTGGCACTCGCCGCTTGTCTTGTTGCAGTCTGGGTCGAAGCCTTTGCCAACATCACAGTTGCATGGGCCACACGTGGGGTGTCCCCACCAGCCTCGGGGGCAAGGTTGGTCAATTCTGCAGAGAGGGGCCCAGGCAAACATGAGCTCCCTCTGCCATGCCCACCTGCTGCAGCCTTGTGTGACCCTACTGACAGTGGCTGTAGCTCAGCCCAGTTCCCAGTGCTCTGAGGGACCCCTCCCCCTGCCGCCCAGGGACAGGCTGCTGCACTTCCAGGTCCACTCACCTCGTTTCACAATATGGCCCAAGGTAATTTTGGGGACACTCGCAGGTGTAGCCATGGGGGGCGCTGGGCTTTCGGATACACACAGACTGATGCTCACATGGGTTCAGGTCACACACATTAGTACAGTTGTCACCATAGTAACCTGGGACCGTAAAGATGATAGAGGGTCAATCCCTACCCTGCCCTGACACTTTGTTTAAACCTGCCCTCACTCTGCCACCTTCCACTTGAGAACCCTACTGGCTGACCACAGCTTTGTAGTGTAGAGACACGGCTCAGAGAGGTCATGTGATTGGCCTTGGGTCACATAGCAAAGCTGAAGTGAGACCCCGGGACCCGCCCACCTGCTCATTTCCCTGGGCCCCTGGCACACCTGGATCACAGCTGCAGGAATAGCTGTCCCAGTCATCACTACAGTAGCTGTTGGCAGGACACGGGTTCGAGTCACAGGGGTCTGGCAGGCTGCAGCCTGGCTCCACATTGATGCTCTCCCCACGGCTAGGGTCCAGACCGCTAACCCCCTCGGGCGTCTCGCTTACCCTCACACCCTGGGAGGGACACAAGCAATGTTGGCCCTCCGTGAAGCAGGCCTCCTGACTGGGAGGAGGGGAAGGCAGAGGAGGCCGCCCACCTGCAAACAGCCCCGGAAGCCGCGGGTCACGCCACCGGCCAGCCCCAGCACTCCCCCGACGGTTATGTTGCTCAGGTGCAGCCCATGTAGCCGGGGCCCGAGGTTGCCCTCCGCCCGCTGCTGCCCATAGTCGAAGGACAGGATGGCATGGCCGGGACCCCCACTGGCTCCCAGTGCCAGCTGTGCATGGTGCCAGTCGCCATCATTGGCCCGGCCTGGCTCCAGCTGGAGAGACGAGACTTGGAGCCCTGTGCCCTCCACACTCAGCACCACGTGGCCTTCCCTTAGCTTCACCAGAAGAGAAGAAAAGAGGGTCAGAAGCCTGCCTTCATCGGCTCTTCCAGCGCACTGCCCTTCTGCTGGACCACCAAACCCAAACTCTGGCACCGGGAGGCCCCAGGGGAAATGGTATTATTTCCCTTACAGCCAATAGATGGCAGCAGTGATCCAACAAGTGGACGGAGCTGCTTCTTGCTTGGGGAAAGACCCCGCCCAGCCCTCTAAGACCGCCGGGAGACCACCCGGGCCCAGCTCAGGGCCTGCCTGCCCCCTACCCCTCCCTGCTTCACCTGCAGGGTGATGGTGCTGCGTCCCCTGGTGACGGCCTGCAGCAGGACACCGTTGGCCTGGCGCGTGCGGAACATGAGGCTGAGGTGCCAGGGCTGGGAGATGGGCAGCGAGAGGCCGTGCCAGGCCACCAGGCTGCTGCCCAGGAAACGTTGTGGGTTGGCCATTTCTGGGGAGGCAGATAAAGGCAGACTCTGAGGGTGGAGTGGCCAAGTGCCCCAAGGGGTGTGATGCTCAGAGGGGCAGGCTCCACTAGAGGCAGGGCACTGCCTCTCCCAGTGCCCACACCCCGAGCCGGCTCCGCCCTCCAGAACATTTACCTGTCCGGGGCCCGCCCCACACTGTGCCCAGGCCTGCCTCTGACTGGGCCCTTTGTCTCCAGCGCTACCCTCTCAGGGCTCTGCCCAGACACGCTTTTCCACCCACAGCCCAGCTTGGCTGGGCCCTGCCCAGTGCCTTCCCCGACCCTGCCAGCGTTCCCAGCATTGTCGACAGCTCTCGGGCCTTGGCCGCTGCTGGCAGCCTCTCCTACCCTGGGCACAGCTCTTGCCCCCGAAGCCCAGAGGACACTCGCAGCTGAACGCGTCCCACTGGTTCACACAGGTGCCCCCGTTGTTGCAAGTACTGCTGTCACACACGTTCTTCTTGGCAGGGCAGCCTAGAAGAGAGAGAAAGGGGCTCCCTCGGGGCTCCAACCTGGAAACCTGTGGCCAGAGGGGCCTCTGAAACCCCCACCACATCCCCATATCAGCACAGCCCTCCTTTCCACCCCAGGCTCTGGGCCTGGCCTCTGCCCCAGGCTCCCATACCAGGCACGGTGCCATTGTTGGCAATGAAGTCGGCCATGTCCACATGCCGGCTGTCCACCTGCAGGTTCCTCATGCAGCCCACAAAGTGCCGAGTGCGGACCGGGAAGCTCTCAGGCAGGTCGGGGACGCCACCCAGCAGCAGCGGCCCTGTCAGGTCCAGAGACCTGAAGGAGCAAAAATGGGGCGGCTTCCGGCTCTTCCTTCTCCCCTCTCCCTGCCACCAGGCCAGGGAGACCAAGAGCCCAAGGGTCCCTGAAGAATAGCACAGGGGAAGGGAGGCACCCCGACCTGGAGCTGCTCTCACTTCACCTCATACCCACCCCTCCTCCAGACCCTGCTCTAATCCCCTATTCTTGCCACTTCCACCCCCCTCCCCAAACGCCTGTAGCAGGCTGAGCAGGGCCTAAGGGAAGCAAGTGGAGAGAGGGCCTTCACTTGGATTGGTTTCCATTTCCAGGCCCCCTTAGGCTCACCATCTCAACTTGCCCTCCCTACCTGGTCCCACACTGCACCCCATGCCCCAGCCCTCCCCCGCACCCTGCTCACTTTTTGCTGCCCCCCTGGGTGCCCTGGGCAGCACAGGAGTAGTTGCCCAGGACAGCTCCAAAGCGCAGGGCCACCCCCGTGTCACAGCCATCCACGGTCACCACAGCCACCTTCTGTTCCGATGGGCCCTGCGGGAGACCCGTCTGCCCTAACAGTGGCTGTGGACAGAGAAGGCAGACAAGGGGAACCATGAACAAGGAGCTCACAAGGTTCACGGGCTAGGCGCAGAGACACCAGCACTTGCAAACATCCCTTTGTACACATGTGTGTGAGTGTATACACACATGCATATTCAGTGTGCTCACAGGACCTACGTGCTTACCTGCCTTCCTCAACAGTGACTGGAGTCCATGCCTGTCTAATAGGACACGGAGCACCGAGCACTACACAGTGGTAGAAGGGGAAAGGCCCAGCCCACCCCCCTCCCTCCCTTTCAGCCAGAAGTGCCGTGACCAGCTCCCCCCACCCGCCCCTGGATAAAGCACCACCTCAGTCTGAACACCTGAGGCAAGAACAGAAGCCACTGACCCCCGACCCCCTCCGACACCTACCTTATTGTAGTACTTCAGCTGCACCGTGTGCCACTGACCATCACTGACCCCTCCAGGCACGAATGGGGACACGGTGGTGGTCGACTCCCCTGGGGAAAGGACCCACGTGAGCTGGGACAGCAGATGAGGGCTGGGAATAGGGAGGGTGTGCTGACAGTTGGGACTGGACCCAGGTTTGGCTGGGGGGAGATGTGTGTGTGACTTGGGATCAGGAGCCAAGACACTTAGGGCCTTTGGGAGATGGACAAGGACATGTGGCAAACGGGGTCACCTGCAGAGAAGGTGAGCTGGACCTGCTCCTGGATCACTTCGAGGGCCACAAAGTCATGCTTCTCGTTGAAGCGCCCGTTGTATAACAGCAGCCCATCACGCTCCTTGGTGGCAAACCTGAGTGGAAGTTGAGGGTAGGGGGCAGGGAATGGGGCACCTACCTAATCCCAAACACTCCAGCCACCTAACTAGCCCCTGATCCTACGCAGAACCCTCCAGAGGGCTGACACCGTGGCCCTTGGCTCCATGGCCGTGGAGCTCAAGTGTGGACGATGAGCCCACACTGGATCTGAAACCAGACCCCTGACCCCATGGCTCCCCACCCTTGAGAGTGGGTAGGAGGAGTGGTCAGTGACCCCGGTGGGTGAGAAAGGGCTGCTGGCACAGTGCACATGCAACTCGAAGTGCTGACCTGGCTCTGCCAACAACTTGCTCCCAGCACTTTCGCTGCCTGACCTCTCACCCTGTCTGTAGAAGGGGAGACACCCCCAGGCTCCCACCGCCCTCCCTCACCCCCCCCCCACCCCGTGCCCAGTCACTCACGAGAGGGCCAGGGTGAAGTGGAAGCGCTGGCGCAGGCCACGGAAGGTGATGAAGGAGCGGGCAGGGAAGCTGCGTGTGGTCACCTGGCAGTAAGGCTTCTCGAAGTCTCCAGACGGGCAGTCACACTTGAAGCCACCCACCAGCAGGTTTACGCAGGTGCCCCCATTCTTGCAGACACCTGGCGTGCAACGGCCTGAGCGGGCACTCACCTCGCAGTGCTCACCTGGGCAGGGGGAAAGGCAGGGTAACAACCAAGGGCCCGAGACGGTGGAGGGGAACTGGGATGCCTCCCCGGGGCCCAGCCATACCTCCCTCACCACTCCCCCTATACTGCCGCCCCTTAAGTTCTTGGAGCTCCCAGGTTCTCCCAAGCATCCTCACCACTCTCCCCTATACTGCCGCCCCGTAAGTTCTTGGAGCTCCCAGGCCCTTCTGTACTCCTATTTGGGGCTCAAGCGCACAGGTCTGCCGGGTCCCCTGGTCAGAAGGCCCAAGTCCTAGTAAGCCTCTGGTGTCACAGCTATGGAGCAAGCTGGGGGGTGTTCTGTTCCCACAGGGGTGAATGTGCCCTGAGGAAAGAGCCTGCAGGACACCAGGGCTGGCGCTGAGCCCTCTTCCTCCCTCCCTCCCAGTGGTGCTTTTGTTCCTGTCAGGAGCCAAGATCAGTTTCCCTCACTGCGGAAGAGACTGGCTTCCACTTGGATTGTCAGAGTTCCGCATGGAGCGGGGGTGGGGGAGTTGGGGGGGACGTGAAGCTGAGGACTCTCAGGAATGGGGCAGAGAACTCCCACCCTGAGCCCTGGGGTCCAGACTGAGGATCTCTGTGCACTTGGGAGATGCGACAGAGCAGGGAACGGAGCCTTGGGAGCAGACCAGGATTTCAGTGGAGGAGCTGAAAATTCCAACAACATCAGATGGAAAATCCACCCCTTTCTCTCCCTCCCCATTCCCAGATTCTAGAGATAGGTTCTCAGCTCCTGTGCCTAGTGACTGGCTCTTGTTTCCATGGCAACTGTTGTTCGCCTACTCTAAGCCCCCCTCCCCATCCTCTTGGACAAAGACTCCCCTCCCATCCCCCAAGCCCTCCCCTCCCTTCCACCCCCACCCACAGCAGCAGCTGAGAGGAGTCAAGTCTGGCAAGTTCTGGGCAGGAAGATGCAGCAGGGAAGGCGGTGGGGTCTGTCTGCCACTGCTGGCAGAGCCAGTGGGCATGGCTGTGAAGGAGAAAGAATAAGTCCTAACCATCTGCGAAGGAAGGGCCCAAGGAGGAGAGGAGAAGGGGGTGTCCTTAGGAGAAGCAGGATCCTGCAGGGGCAGGAGCAGGAGCACAAAGCAGAGGCAGTGAGCCTCCCTGGGAGAGGCTGGGGAGGGGATGTGTAAAGACCCAGGTCACAGGCCCACAGGAAGGCCTGACCCTTCTTCCAGCACCTGGGCAGGAATGGAGCTCTTCTGCTCAGGGTCACGCAGGTACAACGACCTTCTGAAACAATCCTGCCCCGCACCCAAACCCCTCCAGTTTCTTCTATGCCATCCCCTCAATGCCTGGGAAGGAAACCACTGCTTATAGCCCAAAAGGTGACTCTCAGCAGTGGCGGAGACCAAGTCCCAGGCCCCGCTTCAGGGCTAGTTAAGCTGTGGGGTGAGACTCAACAAGTCACCTGATGCCAGGGGTCTCTTAAATCACAGCCAACACCCTCCAGAGACTAGCTCTGTACATGTATTAAGTTAATTAAATTAATCCTTACAACCATGTCATGATGTAAGTAGATTCATTATCTCCGTTTGAAAATAACTGAGACACAGATTCAGTAATTTGCCCAAGGTCACGCAACTAACTACTCGTGGCAAAGCTGTAATACAAACCCAAGCGGGCTGCATCTAGAGCTGGTGCTGGCCTCACACGCTGCCTGAGATAGGGGGTGGGGGGCGAACTCTGAAAAGAAGGGCCCCTCCTCTCCTCTCTCCCCAACAGGTGTAGAAAAGCAATTCAGATCTGCCTAGGGCCCCGGGTAACCTCTACCTTACTCTGGAAGGAACGAGGCCACCCCGGCCCTTGGCCAGGTCTACGCCTGCGCTGTAGCGTCAGCCCTGCAGGCCCCTCCCCCAGCTCACCTGTGTAGCCTTCCCGGCAGAGGCAGGTGTAGCCGCCCTCACGGCTGCGGCAGCGCCCGTGGGGGCCGCAGGGCCGTGAGTAGCAGAGGTCCACCTCAGTCTCGCAGTAGTCTCCCGTGAAGCCAGGCGGGCAGCGGCAGCGCAGACCTCCGACGGGGTGGATGGGCCGGAAGAGCACGGAGGAGGAGGCGATGAAGGGCGCGGAGGAGTCGAAGCGCAGCACTGACACGCAGCGCATGTAGTTCTCGCAGGGCTCGCGCAGGCAGATGTTGTCGTCGAAGGGCAGCACGCGCTGCGCGGAGATGGCCGTGAGCAGGCTGCGGTTGAGGTACAGGCGCTCCTGCAGGTCCTCGGAGGGCAGGAAGGGCGGCCCGCCCCCAGGCCCCGGAGGCTGGCCCACGGACAGGCTCACATTGAGGATGTGGCCGCCAGGGGCGTCAGTGTCCCGCTGCACATTGAAGACCACCACATGGTCTGGGGGGGTGGCCAGCGTGGCCGCCACCGCCTGAATAAAGAGCCCCAGTAGGGGCGAGAGGAAGCGCTCAGGCGACATGTCCTCTAGGCGCAGTGTGATGCTGTGCGTGAGCATCTCATCCGTGATGATGGTGACACGCAGTGCGCACTGGGCAGTCACACTGTGCACGCCGTCTGCAGAGAAACGACATGGGTCAGTACCTGACGTGGAGCTGGGGAGGGCGGGGATGCCAAGCCATAGACCTAGCCCTGGGCAGGTGCGTCCCGAGAAGGGAGGGGGAGCTAAGATCTAGGCCACACACCCCTACATTGCTCAGTTGCCACCTTTTCTAGTTGGCAAAAGGGGCCCAAGAAACTACATGTATGTCACCTGTAGGCAAGTCACACCTTGAGGGATCAGCCCCCATAGACACTTAGAGGGAGTTGATTTTCAGAAGTTCTCTTTGCATACTTTCCCAAAACCCTCCGTTGTGAAGAATGGTACATTTTTAAATGTTTGTGCACCTTTTCCCTGCCCAACCCATGAGTCTAGCTCCCTTATACCAGACTGGGCTTCCCTGCACAAGAACCCAGTTTTGCCTGTCTTATCTTTCTGTAGGGCCCAGAGCACCACAAGACCTGCCCCCTTGGCCTCTATATCTCAACACTACCATACCCCTGACCCTGGCTGTGCTCCCTCCTCCCCCACCAAAGCAGAGTGGGGGGTGAACTGGGTCAGTGGGCCACCCAGTCCCCCTCCCACTGAGCCCCATAGCCCCATAGCTGCTTGGGCGCAGGCCTACTATCCCCATAGCAACGCCTCACACAAAGCATTCTTCCTGCCCAACTCTCCAGGCTGCCGAAGATCACCCGGGGTGGAAATCCAGCTAAGCCATCCTACCAGAGGCTGCAGCACCCCTTGCCTGATGCTGTGAGGGATCTGGGGGACAGCGAGGACAGGGTTGGGCGGCTCTCCAATCTGAAAGCCCAGAAGAGCCTCACAAGAATGATCCCTCCTCTGGCCTTGGGCCTCCAGCTATTCATCGCCCACTTGGCTCACACATTGTACCCGAATGCCTGCCACACCTGTGGGCCACACACTTACTTATAAACAGCCAAGTGCTAACACACTCTAGTGTCTCACTCCACCCACACTCTAAGCCCAGAAATACCGTACACACCTGAATGCACATATACATGGCAGTGGATTTTGTTTAGCTCTGAAATGAAAGCTGGAGGCCAGTGGGGAGGGGGAAATGGCTTAGCAGTGCTCTAAAGGGTATTCATGTTTTTATTTATTACAATGTCCTACATGTAGTAGGCGTTTAGTAAATAATGAGATGTTGATGGCTCCATAGTGAAGAAATGGTCTTTAAAACACAGTGGGGTGGGGGCAGGGGGGCGCCTGGGTGGCTCAGTCATTAGCATCTGCCTTCGGCTCAGGTCATGGTCCCAAGGTCCTGGGATGGAGCCCCACATCGGGCTCCTGGCTCAGAGGGAAGTGTGCTTCTCCCTCTACCTTTCCCCCCAACTTGTGCTCCCTCTCTCTCATTCTCTCTCAAATAAATAAAATCTTTTTAAAAAATAAAACACAGCAGGGGTCCCGAGTTGATGTTGAAAAGGACTCGCTGGCAGGAACAGGTCAGGAGATGGTGTTTCTGGGGTGGGGTGGAAGTAGGAGAGGAACCGGGGAATAGATTCTGCTTCTATGCCACACCTATTTGAGGTGGCTAACTACCCCAGGCAGCTCAGCTGAGCCTGGGAAGGCGGAAGGCAGAGACCCATCTAAGCCCCGTTCTCAGTCCCTCCAGCCTCATCACCTGAGACTACCGAAGTCTGCCAGCTCTCACCAGCAAGCTTGCTTGTCATTATCCACTCCTGCTCCTCCCATTCCTGTCTATAGCCACCGAATATTCTGTACCTTCCCACCTGGCCTACCCAGACACCACGCCACAGTCCTCCTACTTCTCTCACCTCCCCAAGCTCACCTACTCCAGAAAGCCTGCCCAGACCGATGACCTCAGGCTCTGCTTTCCTCCCTTTCAGACCACCCTGCACTGGGGTATGGAGCTAGCACAGGGCTTTTGTGTACTTGGTGCCTCTGCCCAGTGATTCCTTGATGGGATAGTCCCTCCAGGCAGAAAGTGGCCCAAGAGTCCACACAGTGCCCCTAACTGATTAGGGAAGGGAGGAGGCAGTCAAAGCCCATGAATGAGAGAAATCTCACCAGCACTCAGCTCTGGGAACAAGCACTCCTCCCTGTGCCTCCCCTCCACAGTCCCAGGCCCCGCCCATGCCCCTCACTCAATGTGTCTCTGTTGCTTCCCATCTGGTCTACCATCTGTGGCCACCTGCCCCCTCCTCTGTGGTCCCCCATCCCCAGCAATCAACGTACTGCTCAATCCTTGCTCTTTGTTCCTCTCCCCTGTCTTGACCTGGGTCACCCCTCAGGTGCCAAGGCAAGGTGGGAACAGGGGTCCCAGGTCCCAGACAGTGGCAGAATCAGACTCCAAGCCTCTCTCCCTTGGCAGATGTGCCAGTGGAAGCCGTAGGCCTGGATAGGGTCTGCTGCTCTGGGAGCTGACTGGACCACGCACAGGAGCTCCTATGTGTCCCCAGAGAGTAAGAAAGAGGCAGGGAGAACTGGGTCTTCAGGAGAGCCATCCAGCCAGAGCTGGGGCAGCTTCAGCCCCAGGGAACAAGAGAGGGGGAAGGCAGAGAGGCACAAACGTGGAGAATGAACAAGGGAAAACAAAGATCCAGGAAAAAAGCTAACAATGGAGAAACTGGGAAAGGAGGAGAGAGCCGCACAGGAGATCAGGAGAGGGCCACAGAGAGGGGCAGAGCAGGAGGGCCCCCATGGGCAGGGGCAGGGGCGGGAAAGAAAGAGAGACAAAGAACAAGAGAAGGGAAACAAAGGGGCAGTGGGAGTCAATTCCCCCTCACCCCAGCCTCCCTGAACTTTGGGGTTGCCGTGGTGACTGCCTCCAAGGGTCAGGGCTGAGGGGACAGGATGGGGCCAGGGCTAGAGGGCCAGCCTGAGGTCTTCCCTCCTGTTCTAGGGGAGCTGTCGTCAGGGGCTCTGATAGGAGCCTGCAGGCTGGGCGGGGCCTCCTCAGTATCCTGCTACTCTCACCTAGGACAGGCTATGGGGAGGAAAAGAGGAAGAGCCCCTTCTTTTCCATCCCTCCCTGCTGCTTGCTTCTCCCAGAACAGAGAAGGATAAAAGATTCAGGAACTCCAGCCCTTCACTTGCTTCTGGAGGGAAATTGAAGCTTCAAGAGGCCCAGAACCTTGTCCATGACCTCTAAAAGCTCACATGCCTGGGCTCCCAGGACTACCTGAGGAGTGGGGCAGGGGAGGCATCTGTCCAGGAAGGACCCAGAGCAGGGAGGGGGCTGAACAACACCCTGCATCCCACATGCCTCTCATTCCCCTCCAGGCCCAGACTTTGGGGTGACAGGAGTGCCAGACTCTTCTCTCTATTCCTCCCTGATCCATCTGCAGGGTGCCCCTAAGAAGGGGCCCTCGTGGGGGTGCCAGTGGTTCCCAAGCTTGGGGAAGGGACTCAGCAACCTGGGGCTGGCCACCTCCTTGCCACTCCCCATAGCTGACAGAGAAGACAGAATGCCGCCCCCACTCAACTCTCCTCCCCCAGCCCTCTGTCCAGGGAGTCTGCAGGCTGAGCGCTTGGCCAAGCAGCAGGAATGCCCAGCCTGGGTCCTGGCCAGGCTCCCACGCCCCAGGACTGTTCTCTCCCCATCAGAGCAGGGAGCTCTACCCTCAAAGGCCACCAGTCCCCTGGCTCATCCTGGTCCCACACACCATTCCCTGAGCCCAGACTGGTCACAGCCAGCAAAGAAGACCCAGCATCCCCAGAACAGCTCGTGGGGTGGCAAGGGGGCCCAGGAGGCCTCAGCCTGCCCCTGGCTTCACTGCAGCCCCTCCCCCAAGCTGGACCCCGAACAGTGACCTCTGACAGTGGGGTCTGTTTGGACAGAGACAATGAGCTCTGGCTTCACTTCCTGCTGGAGCACTGAAGGGGTAGCCAGGCCAGGCTCTTTCTGCCTGGAGGGAAAAGAATGCACTAGACAAAGTTCCCCTCAGCCAGTCTGGGGCTCAGCCGGGAGCCAGAAGGGGCCAGAAGAGGCCCAACTGCAGGGTCCTGACCCCTTGGCAGCAACCCTGTGCCCCAGCGCCCTCCGCTCTGTCAGAAGACTGTTATGAGATCACAGGAATACCCTGCTGGGCATGAAGGGGTGCTCAGGGGGCACTCACCTCCCCCTCCCACACACACCACACCACAGCCCTCTCTACCCCTCCCCCAGCTCTCCTGGCCCCCCAGTTCTCCACGCGCCTTTTTTCACCATCTTGGCAGCGGTAGCTAGGGCAGCCTCGCAACACTTCCCCTGCCACGTCACACGGTGGTAGGCAGGGGGCAGCCAACCAAAGCAGCCCAGCACAGCCTGGGGCAGCAGGCGGGGCCCCAGGATTCCTAGGGCTCCTTCCCAAGCTGCTCTGGCCCCTCAACCTCTGTGCCAGACACTGGGCAGAGAGGCGGGTCAGCGGTTCCCCCTTGGACGGCTGCCCAGGACCTCCCCCAGGGGCTACCCCCACCCGATGCCACCTGGGCCCTTCCTTACCTGACACCAGAACGCTCATGATGGCCTCCAGAGGACGGTTGTTGTCCAGTGCCCGGCTCAGCCTCAGCTCGCCTGTGGAGGCATTGAGCAGGACCAAGCTGAGTTCATTCCCCCGCTCAAAGCTGTAGGTCAGGCTGTCTGAAATGTCAGGGTCATGGGCGGGCACACGGCCAATGGCACCCCCAGGGAAACTGCTTGAGCGGTTGGTGACATAGTTGTTGAAAAGGATCTCAAAGTTGCCCAGCACAGGTGGGTTGTCGTTGCGGTCAAGCAGGCGGACGTGGACTGTGGCCCGGCTCACCAAGGGAGCCGACGTGGCCTGGATGACCAGGACGTATTCGGGCCGGTCCTCATAGTCCAAGTCCACCAGGGCAGTCAACTCCCCAGAGAAGATGTCCAGCTGGAAGACTTCAGGGATGTTGCCCTCCACGATCTGGTACATGATCTGGGCATTGGTGCCTTCGTCAGGGTCAGTGGCTGTGACGCGGGCCACAGCCAGCCCAATGGGGCTGTTCTCTTCCACAAACACATCAAACTCGTCCTGCTCGAAGACAGGTGGATTGTCATTCACATCCAACACAGTGACCGTCACTTCCATGGGCGTGCGGGCTGGAGGCATCCCCTTGTCTACCGCATATGCCCGCAAAATGTACTGGGCCACGTTCTCACGGTCTAGCCTCCGAAGCGTTCTTACAATGCCTGACGTGGACTCTACGATGAAGTCACCATCTCCATCATCGCCCCCTTGGAAGGTGTAGAAGACCCTGCCATTAAGGCCAGAGTCACGGTCAGTGGCTGAAATCTGCAGGACACTGGTGAAGGGGGGCACATCCTCATAGACGCTGCCCTGGTAGGAGTCACGCAGGAACTGCGGGGCGTTGTCGTTCACATCATTCACCAGGATCTCCAGGTAGGTGGTGTCAGACTTCTGGGGAATGCCATTGTCGCGGGCGGTGATGGCCAGGGTATAGGACACTTGGTCCTCATAGTCTAGCTCAGCCTGGGTGGTGACAGCCCCTGTGTCGGCATCAATGCGGAACTGGGGGATACTATCCTCCATAAAGTAGGTGATGCGGGCATTCTCACCTGTGTCCTCATCTGTTGCACTGATGAGCACCACTGTCGTGCCGGCGGGCCGGTCCTCGTTGACATTCACTGTATAGTGGGAGCTCTGAAAGACGGGACGATGGGTGTTGGCATCCGTGACGTTCACTACCACCTGTGCCGTGTCCTGCCGCGTGCCATCAGAGGCTGTGACCGCTAGTACATATTGCCGCTCAAGTTTGTAGTCCAACGGCAGGGCAAGTGACACTAGACCACCACCACTCTGGCTGGTGATGGAAAAGCGGTTGCGGGTGTTGCCGCTGGTGATCTGGTAGGTGATGACACTGTGGGCATCACGGTCCACAGCCGACACCGTCACCACGCTGGTGCCCACAGCTGCATCCTCATTGAGTCTCACCGTGTACTCTGGTTGGGTGAAGGTGGGGTTGTTGTCGTTGACATCTAGGATGGTCACGCTGACACTGGCTGAAGCAGTGAGCATTGGGGTGCCATGGTCCCGGGCTTCTACCCCAAAGCTATAGAAATCCACCTCTTCCCGGTCCAGCTCAGCTGCCACAGAGATCCAGCCTGTGCCATTGTTGATGGCAAAGGGGAAGTCATGTCCAACGCCAGCAAGGCGGTATTCCAGGCGGGCATTGTCACCTGCGTCAGCATCGATGGCCTGGACATGGAGAACCAGGTAGCCTAAGGGGACACTCTCCAGCACAGTAGCCTGGAAGGGCGTGCTGACAAAGATAGGGGCATTGTCGTTGATATCCAGGACTTGCACTGTCACTAGGCCAGAGACGTTGGAGAGTGGGGGGCGGCCGCCATCCTGTGCTCGAACCCGGAGGGTATACTCCTTGGTCGTCTCATAATCAAGAGGGCTCACCACATCCAGAGCCCCAGTCTGGGCATCCAGATAGAACTGTCCCCGAGCATTGCCACTCATGATGCTATAGTGCACCAGAGCGTTACTGCCCTTGTCTCTATCCGAGGCTGTGACGCGGAGTACCGGGGCCCCCGGGGTCACATCCTCGCGCACCTGGACCACATAGCGCTTCTCACTGAACTGAGGGGCATTGTCATTGTCATCCTCCACAGACAGGAACACAGCAGCTGTGGCGCTCCGTGGGCCCGGGTCCCGACCCTGGTCGCTTGCCTCCACTGTCAACTGATAGGATTCTACCTCTTCCCTATCCACGGGGCCACGGGTTCGGATCACCCCAGAGCGAGGGTCAATTTCAAAGATTTCTGAGGGGCTGCCGCTAGGCCCCTCCAACAAGCGATACAGAATATTGGCATTGGGAGGGGCATCGCCGTCTGTAGCTCTGACAGTAAGCACCTCATAGCCAACCTCCAGGTTCTCCCTGAGGCTCTCCTTGTATTCCTGCTGCTCAAAAACAGGGTCGTGATCATTGGTGTCTGTCACCAAAATGGTGAGTGTGGCCAGGGCACTGCGTCGGGGCATGCCGTGATCCTGCGCCGTGACCCTGAAGACGTGGGTGCTCTTGGTCTCCCGATCCAGCTCCTCCGCTGTAGTTACAGCGCCGGTGATTGGGTCCAGAGAGAAGAAATGTTTGGAGCGGCTATCAAAGAGGGCATCCATGGTGTACTCAAGCCGGCCTGCCTCACCCTCATCTGGGTCAATAGCTCGCAGGGATGCCACCGGGGTACCAGCTGGCTGGTTCTCAGGCACTGTGGCCTGGTAGCTGGGGGGCTGGAACTGGGGGGCTGTATTCACATTCCTTTTCCGACGCCCACCCATGGACTCTTCTGTTGACCTTTCCCCTGCCTTGAGCCCTGGTGTCGGCACCAGCTTGCAGGACTGGCATCTCAGCCGTGGAGCCTTTAAGCACGGGTGTTCCTGGGGCAGGGTGAGCTTGCCCTGTGGGGAAAGGTGGCCTCCAATGCCCAAGAGGCGACAGCTCCATGGGCAGCCTTCAGGCGCTGGCGGCAGAGGGACGTGAGCTCCGGATTCTGGACACCAGACCCTCAGACCGTCGTGGTGGGGCACCAGGTGGCCAGTCAGCTCTGTCCCTGCATCCCTGCAGCGGCTGGTGTAAAGCCAGAGGTTGGAAGCTGAGGCTGGACAGAGCCAGCCCACCGGGGCGCAGGCCCCTGAGGAGCCACGTCCCCCGGGCCCCAGGGAACGACAGGGCCCCACTTGGTCTCCCAGCAGTGGCGGCAGCAGCAGTAGCAGCAACAGCGGCGGCAGCAGCGGCGGCGACAGTAGCGTTGGAAGGAGGGCACGGGCTGCCCGGCTCTGCATCTCTTCCTGCTCCCGGCCGGCCGGGTCAGCGGCGGCGGCTCCTCCTCCGGCTCCAGCCGGCCCCGCCGCGCCTCATGCCCGGGCCGGGGCGCCGGTCCCCGGGGGCCACTCGTGCGCCTCGCGGGGCCTGCGCCTCGCTGCCTCGGCGGGGCCCGGCGCTGAGCCCTCCGACGCACCCGGGCTCTCACTGCTCCTGGCCCGCGCCCGGGTCACCCCGACCACCGCGGGCTGGCCCTGCGCCTCCACTTGCGCGCCCGGCTCTCGCCACCTGCGCCCGCGGGCCCCGCGCGCCCCTGGCCCTGCTGACTCCCCGAGCCCCGAGGTGCCCCCCTCGCCCCCACGGGATGGCCCACCTGCGTCCGCGTAGCTATGCACCCGGACCCCGGCCCTCCTCGACGGCCCCGCTCCGCCCGCTCGCGCCCCGCGTCCCCGCCGCGACTGCTGCTGTCGCCGCGGCCAAGGGCCCAGCCCCACGATCCCTCGCCTCCCCGGCAGGCGGGCGAGCTCTGCAGAGCGGCGGCGGCAGCCGCGGTGGCGGCGGCTCATTACCATAGACCTGCTCGCGCCGCCGCCGCCTTAAAGCGGCGACGTCAGCCGCACCGAAGGAGGTGGGCCCCACTCAGCGCCCTCCTCCGCACCGACGTTCTAGGATTCCTGCTGGCCAGATCTCCATTCCCAATCTCTCCCCAGGCCTGCCACTGGGCGGGTGAGAGATCCCTACCACAGGTTCGAGAGGAATTAGCAGTCAAAAGACAGACAACGAATGAAAATAATGGTGATAGTATCTTAAGTATGCTTAGAGGTTTTCAAAAACATTTGGAAGGGCTCTAAGAGGCCAAGGGCCAACCTCACACAACCTGCACCTAGGATGGCTGGCGGCTGATAAAAGCCCTTGGGGTCAGGATAAGACTGAGCTAAAAGGGCCCTACTCAACAGTATAAAGCCTACCCTATATTCCAGAAAGATACCCCATCTCCCTGGCAACACCCAGTAAAGTCCTAAGGCCCCCATCCCCACACCTAATCCAGGTTGTGGTCTAACTAGGATCCCCACCCTTGGGGTCCAGCTGCTGGGCAGAATGACCCCAGTCTCAACTGGGACAGCACTTGGACTTTTCAGGAGGAGCTAAGTTGGGAGTGTCGAAGCCAGAGCTAGCTGGTATAAACTAAAATACTAATACTACTGGGCTCTGAAACCTGTACAGGGTCACAAGGTGGGTGAGGGATGAAGCCAAACTTTAGGACCCAGGTTTCCTGGATCCAGACTGGTGGATTTCACTGCCCCATAGGGGCTGGTGCCTGGAGAGAAGACCTCTTGCCCCCTCCCTCCTTCCCCATCAGTGTCCAGCTGCTGTTCCCCTCTTTCCACTCACAGCTTTGTGATTACCAACCAGTTCTGCCCAGTGCCCAGTGTAGGCCAGCAGCCTGAACCTTCCACTTGAAAGGGGTGGGCGGGATTCTAAGAGTCCTGGGAGTGGCCCAGGCATGAAAACTGGACCATGAAGAAGAGCCAGGCAGGGTTAGTGGACAGTGATTCCA
>RCUC01143332.1:0-36081 GCA_003697995.1 Taxidea taxus jeffersonii | reverse complement strand
GAGAGGGTGGGAAGAGGACGTGTGTCTGTGGGCAGATGCTCTGCATGGCAACGGTTCTGCCCAGGTGGCTGAGGGACCCGGGACAAGTGACCCAGGCTGCCCAGGGCTGCTAGGCACCTGCCTCCCCGGTCCCAGGACTAGCACGGTGCCTGGCACGGAGGGAGCACTCGAGAGAACCCGTCTCCCTCACTTTATCCTTAGGATTCCTTCCCCAGCCCTCTGCCGGCTGCTGGCCAACTGCTCCACTTCCTGATTCTGACAATGATCCTGGCTAAGTGTGTCTCGTCATTTAGCACAGTGTGTCGGGGGCCTGGTGCATCACTGTGCGAGGCTGCACTTGACACGAGCATGTCCCCAAAGTCATAAGACTTACACATATCTGAAAGGCATTCAGAACTGTTAGTATGACATCATCTACAGATTATGGCACAAAGTGTTTGATAGCATTTTACGCACTTCCAAGCCCTGTGGCAGTAAGAGGAGGTGAAAGGCTTTGGGGAGGACAGACCAGAATTGTACTTTCAGTCTCCCACGTGATTCTTGTGGGTCTGTGGCTTCTGGCTCCTTATGCCTCAGTCTTCCCCTCTCTGAAATGGGGACAACATAATACTGATGGGCTGCAGGACTTTTTTGGAGATTAAACGAGGTAAAGAGATTGAGACAGGTCCAGAAATACAGTAAATGTTGACCACTATCCTTAATAACACATACAATATACTATTACTCCACGGTTCATTTTTAAACTACTAGTCAACTTTACAGCATCAGAGTATTTCAGATACATAAAAAAAAAGGTTTTTGAATACAATCTTAAAAGTCTATAAAATCTACCAAGGTAGTTCAGATAGGACAACCAAGGCAAAATTTTTCTGGTTTCTATTTTCCTAAAATTATGTGAAAATCTTTCCCCAGTGAATTCTGGGTTATTTAAATCACACATATTTCACATCTTCACTCAGTGTTTCTATCAAAAGCTACTTAACACTGTTGAAAATCGCATTCGTTTATAAAGAGAAACTTTAAGCATTAAAAATATAAATTACTGGATTTCAAATTGGTAGAATTTAAAAGATGACTGTAAAGCATGGCTTCCCAATGCTTATAAACGTTATAATCAAAATTTTATGAGGCATGTTTACCCCATTACAGATGTCACAGAAAGCCTTTACTGAGCACGCACTGTTAAAATGATAATGTGTTTTTAACTGCTAATAAATGAGGTTTGAGATCTGCTGTAAAAAGGTGTTTACACACTACCAACACCACTAACACACCCTCCGAGGCCTGCGGGGGTCAGGCACCAACAGCCATCTCTTACACAGAGGCACCTGCTCCGCTAGCAAACACCGCTGGGGGGAGAGGTCAAGGCTGTGCCCATTGCACAATCCCGGGGGACACCACTCACACTGTCTTCTGGAGTTGTCAGCACAGTGGCCCTGGGCCACCTCTCCACTCTGACACCTTGAAAAATGTGCCCGACTCATGACATGTTAAAGGAAGTACCCGAGCCAAATATCCCCCTTGACATGTCAAATAAATTCAGCACGCTCCCCCTTCCTTTCCGATGAATCTAACGTGTCGGCAGCTGAGGCTAAGGTAGAGCAGAGCTGTCCTGCTCCTCCCTCTGCCCACGGAGCCTCTGAGGACCCAGGACCGAGCTGCTTGTCTGCGATGGGTGATGGTTGTGTGGGATCCACGTGCGCGTTCACCCCATCTCACTTCTGACCAGTGGTATCTCGGAAAATGCCCAACCGCCGACCAGGGTAGGGACGTAGATGGAAAACAAGAAGCCGAGGCCCACTCCATGTTTCAGCCCCCTGGTGATCCCATTAACCTGCTGCTCCCGACCACTCGGGGACATATGCACGGAAGTCCTACAACCGGAAAACGAAGGTGAACCTTCTCACCAGGCAAATTCAGCCTGGATCTACAGACGACAACAGGCTGGTCGGCATCACGGCGGAAGCTCCAGAATGACTGTAAAGGAGGGAGGCAGGGCCAGTTCTTGTGGGGCAGGAAGGAGCGGGCTATTGAGATGTGCACCTGCAAGACAAGCCCTCGGCTGCAGCCCAAGCCGTGTGGTTGGAGGGGGCCGCTAACAGGGTAATGGGACGAGCCACCCTATAGCTCCCCAAAAGTACGCTCTGGTGCCCCCACTTAGTCCCTAATTAAAAAGCTGCAGTTTTCAAGTTCAACTGAAAATCTTTTTGTTCGGCAATCAGAATATATTTTCCCTTAGAAAAAAATGACATGTGCTGGCATGTTGACCAGGTCATAAGGAAGGCCATAAATTTGCCCTCCAAAGTAAGAAAAAATTAAGACAGATGCCAATTATTCATTGTAACAATGTTCTATAGGAGAGCAAATTCATTTAGCATTCTTATTCAGGGAGCCAAAAACCCATTTTCCCCAGCTTCCATTCATGGCTTTAGAGTAGCGGTCTCTACTCTAGGCCACCCTACACAATGCATCACATACATGCTTGGGACATTGAGTGCGTGTGTGTGTGTGCGTGCGCGCACACACACACACACACTTACACTTTATCACGGAAAACTCCAAATATATAAAAATTGATAAAAATGCTAAAACCCTGTATTTTTTTTAAAGATTTTATTTATTTATTTGACAGAGATCACAAGTAGACAGAGAGGCAGGCAGAGGGAGAGGGGGAAGCAGGCTCCCTGACGAGCAGAGAGCCCGATGCGGGACTCGATCCCAGGACCCTGAGATCATGACCTGAGCCGAAGGCAGAGGCTTAACCCACTGAGCCACCCAGGCGCCCTAAAACCCTGTATTCTTAATCTCACCCATCTTTAGCCATTATCCACACTCCCCCGTCACCCCCAAGGTCCACCCCACCGATTACTCTAAAGCAAAACTCTGGGCATTTTTGCTTGGCATTCTCACTGGAATGCCCCTGGCATTTAGAGGACAGACATCAGAGGTTGTTAGAAACTCCACAAAGTCCAGGACAGTCTCTAAGCTTTATTCGCTTCTAGAAGTACCACTAATGATCCAGGAAGGCCACGGGGAGCACCCGATTCACGGGGAACCGATCTTGCACTGGACACAGAAGCGTCCAACGCACCCCCAGCGGCAGACAGGCTCAGTGAAATGGGACGCATGCAGGCATCATCTGCAACGCCTGCCCAGCTCACCAAAACTTTAAAGAAAAAGAACAGGTAAGAACCAGAGCCTCTGGAATTGAAATTTAGGGTATTTAAGGCAAACATTAACTAACATTACTTTAATAAAAAATAGTGAAGCCAACCTTACTGTTTTGGAATTTAAAACTCACTAAAAAGCTACTGCCACTGAACAGTACGGTGTCAGCACAGGAATAAGTTAAGTCAGTAAACCCGGGCCAGGAGGCCGATCGTATATGGAATTTACGGCAATTCTGTGGGAAAAGGATCCTTCATTTAATAAACAATCCTGACAGATTGGTTTTATTTCTGGGGGAAAAAAAACAGACTCCCTACCTCACAATATATACAAAAATAACCACAAATAAATTAAAGATCTAAACATAAGAAATGTCGCAGAGGTGGCTGGATAACTCGGGCAAGCATCTGACTTCTGCTCAGGTCAGGATCTCAGGGTCCTAGGATCCAGCCCCCCATCCATCAGACTCTGCTCTCGGCAGGGAATCTGCCTGCCCCCTGCCCCCCACCACCCCCGCCCCCTGCTAGTGCATGCTCTCTCTCTCTCAAGTAAATAAATTAATTAATAAAATCTTTAAAAAAAGGAAATATCACATTATACTGAATTCAAAGCATCAGTCATAATACAAACTGTTGTTTTATATGGCACTGAAAGAAAAATGCACTACGGGTTAAACAGTGAAATGCTATTAAAACAACTCCTGAGATGTGAGAGAGTGAAAAAAAAAAGAATCTGTGCATCTTAGAATTAATTAAATATGGTATTTCTATTAAAAATAGCAGAAGAAACTTCAGAAGAATATTTATGCCACTGCAGGTTAGGACAGGAAAAATGCTGATAGATTTGACCTATGAAAGTTTTAAAATTCTGTATAATTAAAAGGTACTGTGAACAGAATTAAAATACAGACTGAGAGAAACGTGTGTAAATGACATGACTAACGAAGTGCCATGACTCCCAAACAGAAAAAGCGCTCCTTCAAAGGGATGAGCAAAAGACCAGCAAGTACGAGAGAAAGTGAGTGAAGGGTATGAAGCAGCAAGAGGGAAGGTCAAGGGAAGTAACAAACACGTTAAGTTTGTTTAAACAAGATAAATGAGTAGATCATACTCATGAGGATGTTTACTGCAGGAGTTTGTAATGGCAAAGGTAAGAAGAAAAACAAAAGGCAAAGCCAAAACCAATTAATCTGTTCTATCAAATAAATAACTCAGTAGGTTAGGTAAATTGGTATTTTCAAATACTAATTATTTTAGATTAAATTAATAAAATATGAATTAAGATCTCTATATGGTGAGTGGAAGGATGTCCCTACCAAACTATTGAGTTTTTAAAAAAAAAAAAAAAAAAAAAAAAAGGTTGGGGCACTTGGGTGGCTCAGTGGGTTAAGCCTCTGCCTTCGGGGATCAAGCCCTGCATCGGGCTCTCTCCAACTCCGCAGGGAGCCTGCCTCCCCCTCTCTCTCTGCCTGCCTCTCTGCCTACTTGTGAACTCTCTCTCTCTCTGTCAAGTAAATAAATAAAATCTTTTTAAAAAATTAAAAAATAAGAGAATTTTTAAAAAGGAAATTAGGATCATTTGGGGCAAAAAATTAAAAATTGGCAAAACCTTCTGTGTGTTTATGTCTACAAACAAAACAAGGTACAGCAAGCTATGAACAATTTAGAGGGGGAAGAAAATAGAGGGAGGCCAATCATCAATCACACATCCACTGCCCATCAGTTAGATCCTTTCTCTGAACAAATAAAATTAGAATTTCTTTTCTGCCTCTGACGTCCTAACGGAAGGTAGGAGATGCTACTCTGCTTCTAGCAGTTTCATGCTAAGTCTTTTGGCCAGAGTTGCATTTCTTTCTTTCTTTTTCTTTTTTTGAAGATTAATTTATTTGAGAGAAAGAGCGGAGAGAGAGAAAGAGAGATTGCACAGGTGCGTGCACATGTGCATATGCATTAGAGGGAGTGCAAAGGGAGAGAGAATTCCCAAGCAGGTTCCACACCCAGCGTGGAGCCCAACCCCAGGACCCTGAGATCATGACCTGAGCCAGTCAGATGCGTAACTGACTGAGTCACCCAGGGGCCCCAGAGTTGCATTTCTTACACACGAAATGAGAAAACCGACCTAAGTGATCCTCTTCGAATATGCTACTCTACTTTCTTTTGCAAAATCGCCAAGAAAAGCATCGTAACCTTTAAATTGTTTACTTGGCTTCTTCTTCAGCAAAACACGAACTTTATGACAAAACAGACAAAAGACACAATTCTGGTTTATTTCTCCTTCTAACCAGAAGTCCACAGGAAGCACAAGGGAAATGGAGAAGACCGAGGAATTCATTCATATCTAACCTGAGAAAACGTCTCCAAAAATTCAACTGTTAAGGCCGCGTTAGTTTGGGAGGCAGGGACTCAGCACCCTCAGTATCAGCCCCGGGATGCAAGGAAAATCAATAAGGGGCAATTGAAAAGCACATTTAATTTCCCGTCATTATAACAAATGCATCGTATAAGGAATTCATGTGCAATGCCCCCAGAATGAACGCGCAGCCGCTTGCTTTCACTATAGACAAGCCGCGAATACAGAAATGGCTTCAAGGACAACAGACGCTAGATTGTGCTTCTTCCACAAGGGGCAATATTGCCTCAAATGAGGAAAAAGGAGTTCTTGGGGGACAAAAACCTCTCAGCTATGACCATGGTTTGTGGCCATTCGAAACTTCACCCTATCCAACAAGATCTTAGTTCTTAGTACTTAGTATTTCTCATTAGGCCGAAATTCAAAGTTAATTAATGGTCAGTTTTTCTCTTAAATGGGATAATCAACTAAAACTGAGAGGCACTTCTCTGGACCGTTCCTACAGGGTCATAAGGATTACCAAAAAAGATTGCATTTAAAAGGTTTTCGCCTAAACTCTAAACACACAGCAGGGACCTTGAGGATATCTAGTGGGCTTGGAGTACTTAAAATGTTGCTAGGCCTAAACTAAAACTGATAACTAGTTAACCACTGGTATAAACATCCAAAATATTAAATAACCAAATTCAAATGTCAAACGACCTCCGAACTATAAAAAAATCATCTTGGCAATGTATAATTTAAGCTACTCTGCTTATAGTGTGTGTATATATAATATTTAAATTTAATGAGTGTATTCAAATAGTTTTCCTCCCAAATATTCAAAACATGTGCAAACTGAAACAGTCCCAAGTTTCTAAGGCAACTGTAAACATAGGCAAATGCAAAATCCTCCTTGTCTTTATCCCAGAGATGAAATATGCATGCTTGGCTTACAAAGACCCTACCTGAGGAGATTTCTACTTTTACAGACAAAAAATGTTGTCAAGGGACCTGTTCCACTCAGCGGCCTACCTTCCTGTTTTGATTATGAGTCTACTTGTCAATTGGGTCACATTAAGAGACAGTTAAAATATATGACATGTCTGCTGCGATACACACTTACCTTCAAAAATTTACATCACCCAAGTTCTCTGTATCAAGCAAAAAAGTTACAAAAATTGAATGAAACAATCAGCATACTGAATATATCACCACTTTTCCCCAGGTGTCATCCTTTCTCTCTAGAAAGGGAAAACGAAATAGTGGGAGATAGCCTCAAAAATCTACGACTAGCTTAAAACAATCGCCAGCATTTTAGAAGTTATACATCCACAGATTTCCTTATGAAAGACAGAAAGGAGGCAAGCATCAGAGCAATGATCCTCCACTGTTGTGTGGTCAAGCTAAACTCTTTAAGAGAGAAAATGACTTAATCTTAAATTTTTCTTATCTTTTAAGAGGATTAACTTCTGTGATCATAAAAGATTTGCACCACCTGGTGGAAAAGCAAAGATTCAAACACAGTTAAATCTCTTTATTACAGAGCATTTCTTAGTTCCTCTGGGATCAAAGGCCCTTTTATGCCCCTGATGAAAGCCCTGAGCACCCTCACTCCCACCCAAAGCAGGAGGGTACCTGCCTACTCACAGCAGGTGCTCACTCAAACACACAAATAATAAGCACTTTCAACAACTTCTGGATCCAGCAGTAGAAAACACTCATTTTTCTTTCTGTTTGTATTTTCTCTTAGCTGCCCGGCACCTGAATCTTCGTCCCATTGTTGGGGAATCCACCACTGCATGGTGGGCGGCCAGGCCCTCCACTGTAGACTCTGCCATGATCTCCCATGTTCTGGCTGCACACACAGCCTCCTACCTATTAACACAGATATCCACTGCAAGGGCAGTTATGTGGGCGGGCCCATATCCTTCCCATGAACTCCTGCTCTGAGTTTCTAGACTTTGCCATCAGGAGCCCCGACTATATAACCATACTTTTTTGCAAGTCTCTGCCAACCGCCCTCCCGAGCACCCCCCATCAACCAATCTAACCAACCTGGAGCCCGTGGATCAAATGGGGGTTAAAAAGCTACTGGAAGTGAAGATTCAGGGGAACAGGTTACCAGTCACAAAATGCAAAAATACCATTTTTAGGACTGAAGGAGGATTCCTGTACGTCAACCCCTAAGAGAGGCCCGTTTACCAGGGTAACTTCCATGCTCGCTCTCGGTGATCTTTTGAGACAACAGGTGTGGTTTCAACCAAAGGTGACTGGCCAACATGTAATGAAAGAAAACTGGTAAAGGAAAAAGCGAGGTGGCACAGAGACAACAAAGCCTGTCCATGTATGCACGTTTCCAGTTCGCAAAATAAAGGTCTGTTCCTGCTTCCCTTTAGACAGGTCTAGATCCTTTCAGTTTCAATAAACATACAAGATCAAGAAATGATAAGCAATCTGCAGGACACACAGCTAGTTTCCGGTAAGAGGACCCAGAGATAACGACGTTTGTTGGACATGCAGGTCACCCTGCTGGGCATATTACACAGAGCTCTATTTCGATCCTCGTCACCAACCCGGCACAGATGTGCCCTACATAGGTTATAATGAAGGATGCTGATCTCAGAAGTTCAAGGCCTCAGCGACAGAGCTCCTAAGAGGCAGAGCAGAGGTTCACAGAGTAGAACTGTGTTCGTTTCTGAAGTTCATGCTGGTCCTTTCCCTTCCTGGCTTTGGGGGAGAGGGAGAGGTTGGGGGGGATAGTTCTTATCATTTCATGTATGCTCTATACATCTTTGCAGTCAAGTAAAACCTCTGGACCTCTTAGAATGCTTTTATTTTCTTTCATGGTGAATTCTACCTAACTTTATTTTATTTTTAATTGAAATATACTTAACATGCAGTGTTATATTTGCTTCAGGTGTACAATATAGTGGTTCAACAATTCTACACATTACTCAGTGCTCCTGACAAGTGTATTTTTTTTTTTGAAAGAGAGAGTACACAAGTGGTGGCAGAGGTATAGAGAGAGGAAGAAGCAGGCTCCCCGCTTCATTGGCAGGAGCCAATGCAAGACTCGATCCCAGGACTCTGAGATCATGACCGAGTCGAAGTCATATACTTAACCAACTGAGCCACCCAGGTGTCCCGGTAAGTGTACTCTCAATCCCCTTCACCTATTTCACTCATTTCCTCCATCCACCTCCCCTCTGCTAACCATCTGTTTGCTCTCTGTATTTAAGAGTCTGCTTTTTGTTTCTTCTTTTTTCTTTATTTGCCTTGTTTCCAAATTGCATGTATGAGTGAAATCATACAGTATTTGTCTTTCTGACTTATTTTACTTAGCATTATACCCTCTAGATCATGCATGTTGTTGCAAATGGCAAGATTCCATTCTTTTTGATGGCTGAGTAATATTCCTGTGTGTGTGTGTGTGTGTGTGTGTGTGTGTGTGTGTATACTTATTCATTCATCAGTCAATAAACACCTGGATTGTTTCCATATGCTTTTAAGTGCATAAAGCATACACACAGGATTAAAAAAAAAGGAAACCAATTATTCATAATACAGTCCTCAAATATTAAAGAACATATAAAGAAATTGTAGTATCTGTGCTTCTTTATGAAAGTATTCAAAAATATCTAATGGAGTTACTGTTATTTGCTTTCCACTGAAAGGACATCAACAGATCAAAACATTTAAACATAAACATCTTGCATGGTATTAATGTCCTAAGAGATGTATCATGCTCCTTAATTTTTCCTATACAAAATGCTTAAAATAAAAAAGACAAGCAATAAATGTCAGAATTTGCCATAGATTTTATAACAAATAATTTTTTAAAAAACAGCAAAATACTGCTACTACCTCTTGCATACACAAAATTCTTTCCCATAATATTCAGTAAAACTTGTTTCCCAACCACATAAAACTGCATTACCCACAAATATGTTCAGATTCAGCTATAACCTGCAGCAATAAACTACAAAGGAAATATAGTTTCATGGATCAGGAGTCAGAAAATTTAATTTTTGCCACTGATTCGCGTACAGTCTCCAGGAAATCATGAGAGATCAGTGTATGAATGACCACAGTAGTAAACACACAAAGACACTGACACAAATGAGTGCCCGTTTTGATCCTGTGCCCTTCCCTGTGCTTACTGTACAGTCAGACAACCACAATAGTCCACGTCCAGAGGATAGACACGACTAACTAAACAAAGGGCGGGTCCTGTACTCTCAAAGGAGAACACACTGCCTGAGGTGAAAATGACATCCTTAGTAACATATACAGCCCCCGAGCCCCGGTCCTCACCACCAACCCTGCACCATCTACACCATTCCTCACGGTTACATTTACCCTGGAAATAAGACGGTCCTTGTAAACATGCGCGTTCCCTCATGACTCATGCTTCACACCTTTATTGGCACTGTCACCTCTGCTCACATCACATCCGCCCAGATGATTCAGCCAACTCCTATGTGGTCTCCAGGACTCAGCTCTCGAGTCCCCTTCTCTGAAAAGCCACTCTCTCAAATTGGACTGTTAGCTGCGCAAGGGTCCACCTATAGGACCACACACCGTGGCCTGAGGAGCTCTGCGTCCTAGGGTCCCAGCAGGGCCCAGAGCACAGGCTGATAAAACTGAGAGTCATGTGGCAAATGCTCTATCAGTGTCCAAAACGGTTTAAAATTCTCGTGTTGCTGTCACGCCAACAAAAGCATATCCACAAAGGCCATATAATTGCATATTCTATACTAGACATTTATTTTTCACACATGGCAAGCATTTTTCATGTTTCCATAGGATCTGAAAACTATCATTTTTCAAGTCTGTTGGTACAGAAGATCAATTTACTCTTCTACATTAAAGGACATTCAAGTCACTTCTCCTATTTTGCTATTAAAGATTACGGTAAAATTAGTATCTCTGGGGAAATATCTTTTTCCCTCTGACAAATTATTTCTTTGGGATAAATTTCAAGAAATAGAACACCTGGGTGAAGGGGTTTATTTAGAGGGATTTATGTGGTGTATAAACTGAGTATATAAGAAGTATGAGAACCTTTAAAGCCCCAGCACATCATCCACAACCAATGATAACCCCTGTTCCGTCAGGACCCTGAGTGCTTTTTAAAAAAAAGGTCAAGTGCATTGGTAAATAAAAATTATCTCCAGACAGTTTTTACTTTCCCTTTTTAATACTAGGAGTAATTGATCCACTCACCTATTGCTTTATCTTACATACTAGAATAAGCTGCCACTGTAGTATTAGCTGCCATTTTAATATTATAATCTTCTCTGAGATAAATCCTTTTATTTTTAGACCTCCCATGCTTTTTATTTCTGAGTTGTAATTCTCCAAACCTGAGAATGTAACCTCTCCAGAGGTCTGGAATGTTCTTCTCCACTTTCCATACCTTTCAATATTTTGATTTTCTTTGTCCACTCTTTAAAATTTACGTTGCTTTGTGGGGTGAAATTCCAGTATCCAAGCACCTACTCATTAATTTCCACATTGTTTTCTAATGATCTTCTTCCCCTGTGTATGGATGTTCATGCATGTGTAAGATGATTCCAAAATTACAAATATTAGCAAACAAGATTCACTTTTGAAATAGATTTTGGAAACAACCAACTTGGCTGATGTGTAAGGAAGTCCACGGAGCAAGGGATACGTGAAAAGTAAAGTGAACTATATGCAATTTTTCAGTGCAGACTTATCTAGGCTCACCTGTCAGGAAGTCCTCACACTCCGTCTCTCTTCACTATCCTTATTATATCACTAAAAAAGAACACCATGATTGTGATTCTCTCCTAAAAGAACAATGCATGTAAATTTGAAAAAGATAATGAATTATTTACATGCTACCTTGTCTTCACTTTCCATGAGTCCTATCAGCAGAATTCTATAAAACAAATATGGATACCTTGGGAGAGATTAAGCTGTTACTTAACAGATATACTCCAACTTTCATTTGTCAAATAACTTGGGGACATACTGAACAGCTGTCATTGTTACAGATTAAACTCACCGACTGGTCTGAGCCAAGACCATACATGTGTCCAACCTCGTGTGCAGAGAGACCCTGCTACACACGCAAACACACTTTATGTAACTAAAAATAATATCCACATCCATGAGGTGTCAGTAGTTCTTCATACATTTGGTACCAACAGCTTGATTCACACAAATGGTATTTTTCCCAAATCTATCTAGCGTGTGTCCAGCCCCCGAGCTTACTTGAATTGTTTCTCCAGGATCTTTTCGCTGAGTGAGAGCTTGCACTCACAAGGTGTTTCCGGTGACAGGTCAGGTCGGAGGCCGCGAGCGGCCTGGCTCAGCCCTCAAGTGGAGAAGCCACCCCAAGGGTCCAAGCTCTGCTCCTTCACCACGTCTCTCACCCATGAATTCCTCTTGCCTTTCAGGCTCTCATGATAAAGGGAAATCAGAAATGCATGTGCAGGTTTTGTGCACTAATGTGGGGACTCAGAGAATTGGTTCAAAACGGACAAGTAAAGAGAATTTTCAGGGCCGGGGATAGCTTTCCTACCAAGCAGAAAGCACTGCCTCCCTTCCCAGTCTCTCCTGGCAGCTCTATTCACCCCCATGGCACTCACCACCTGGGACTTATGATGGCTAGGAGCTTGTCTTCTGCTTCTACTGAAATGCAGGACCCTGGAGGCCGGCATAAATTAATGCCACAGGTATTCTCGGATGCTGCATGGTGCTCACAGGGCCCAGCACTTTGCACCATTTACCTATCAAATGTTCCCTGAGTGCACAAGACAAAATAGCCAATCTACATATAACAAAAGTCTAAACGTCTATTTCATTTTAAAACTCTCCTAAAATTTTTAACATAAATAGTGGGTGGATTTTTAAAGCCTGCAAGAACAAAAGCAATGATTTTTATAAACCTGTTACAGACCTGCCTCGAGCCCTGCATTTGTAGCAGTGTTTAACAGAAGCAACCTGCCGTGTAACGCCACACTTATTCCTGCAACAAGTGCAGGTACTAAAATTTAACCTGGAAAAATCCATGATTTAATTACAGAACTTTGCTGGATCGTGCGTATTACAGGCATGTGTGAGTTGCTGGAAGACCTCATCCCAGACAGCACCCACCTGCACCTCCAACCTTTAAGACAGGATCCTGCCCACCCTGTACCTGACCTTCCTGATTTCCCTCTACAATGACAGAGCTCTGCGTCCTGACTTCCTGTGTGTCTAAATTCTGCAATGTCAACATTGCGAAACTTAAGCTTAATTACTTTATCTTCTTTTTTTAAAAAAAGATTTTATTTATTTGACAGAGAGAGAGAGAGCACGCAAACAGGGAGAGCTGCAGGCAGAAGGAGAGGGAGAAGCAGGCTTCCTGCTGAGCAGGGAGCCTGATGTGGGACCCAATCCCAGGACCCCGGGATCATGACCTGAGCTGGAAGCAGATGCTTAACTGACAGACCCACCCAGGCGCCCCTTAAGTAGCTTATTTTTAAGAAGAGGAACTGTTAGTTTCTCAGCTTTGGAATCATAGTAAAGTATGACTATTCATAAAAGGCTCTGGATATGCCTTAGTCCAACCAGACCCTCTCTCAAACCAAAAACGACATTACAACCTAATGATGCGACCAAAGTCAGCACTTCCTCCCTGTGGACGTAAATAATATTAGAGTCTCCAAAGTTGAACAGAGTGAGCTGTGATCCAGCAAGATCTAAGAAAATTTCTCTGTAGAAGTCTTTGATCATCTCTACTAGAGACCTTGTCCTGCCCCTTCCAATCATGTCCTGAGGCCATCGAGATAATGATCCACTTTCTTTCATTTTATAGACCTCCCCAAAAGGCAATCTTATACGTATGAGCTCATTCACCATAAAGTGGCCATAAAAAGTTTCACTGCCACTTATAAGCACATAAAATTTGGAGTTTAGAAAGGAAATCACTGTGAAATATAGGGAACACTTGGATATCTGGAAAGAGCATTCAACCAAAATGATCTCTGAGGAAAACATACTATATGCTTCAGTACTGTATAAAGTACTAAAATTATTCCATAAAAGGAAAGGGAATCTCAGGAAGCAAAGCTAGGTAGAGGAAGCAGCAGATAACATGAAAAAGTTAAGTTACCAAAACTGCACTCTCAACCACAGGCTAACGTTTACTGAATACCTACCATGTTCCAAATGTTTCCTCGATGTTACCATTAATCTCCAGGATAACTCATCAGGTAGGTATTATTATTCACAATTGAAGGTGAGGAAAACCAGACTCACAGGGGTCAAAAGGCACTCTGTAAATCACAGACCTAGCAAACCACATAATCAGGATTCAATCCAATTCCACAACTCCAAAACCCCAAAGCCTCTGCATTTTTTCCCCCAACCAAACCACTCTTTCAGTGACAGAAACTTGGACCAAAAAAGTCAAAAGTCATCAGTGAGCTAGTGTTCAACTGAGTAGGATGGATATTCACTGTCAATGATGGCCACACCAGTATCCTAAGGGCACAATCATCTCAGTTTTTGTATCTTTTCAAAAGCAACTCAATTTTCGGCCCATTTGACAGGTCTCTGTGAGCAGTCCTGAGTAAATGGCGTGTTAAAAACACGGCCTGAAACGGACGCTCTCTGGAGCCAGGGTGGGGCTCAGAAGACCTTCAGAGGAAAGGCAGCAATGGCAAAACTAATGAAGTAGGCAGATCTTCTCCCCAAAACACAACTTTCAAAGCCAGGCAAAACTCTGAAACCATCAGTTCAGCATTCTGGAAATCAACCGCAGCCGATCACAAACTGATGAGTATTTCTTGGGAAAAGCACTGAACTTGAGACGGGAGCAGTGCAGCACGACCCCCGTGGTTTCTGCCGGTGGCGGTTCCCACCCCAACACCCCAGCTCCATCGGTGCAATCATTAAACTGGGAGGGTGGGCTGAGACCACCAGTCCAGGCCACTACATGTGGAGCACTGTCCGAGGGGCAATCCCATCAGCAGGAGAACACAAAGCCTGGGGGCCTGCTAGCCTGCAGCTAAGGTCCTATAAAGGGCAAGCAAGACACCAGTCAACTGGCTGAGATTTTCCAGGGAGTCCTGGGAGCTGAGAGAACCACAGTGCCCTAGATAAACTCTCCACAGATACCCCCGGTTGACCAGAGATTCAGAGATTCTGCATACGCACCGTCAACACCAGAGTGGGCTCACGCCACCCCCACATTCCTTGATGACGGAACCTACAGCTATACACATCACGAAGATGCAAGGGGGTTCGGCTGAAAGAACAAGCCAGGGCAGACGTGACAGCTGCCTGAGAATTGCAGTGTGCTCCCTGGCCCACACACGGATCCAGCGGCAGAGTGAAAGCTCTACTGACTTGGGGTCAACCTCTGGTCAGTCACTGGCTGAACACAAAACTACAAGCCACGGGGCTGACCCCTAGGAAACTAGGCTTCAAGGACCAACAAGAAAACAAACCTGAAGAGACAGCAGCAGCCACACCACACGGTACAGGAGAGACAGCCTTTGCAGGTTTATTCAAGGCAAGTTAGAGAAGAAACAAACAGAACAACAACAGCGATAACAAAATATACAAGTGGCAAGAATCAGTAAAGTGAGCTGCTCCAATCCATCACCTGAAGGGTAAAATATTCCACAAAAAACTTGAGAGGCGTGAGGAGAAAGAGAAGGCGTGACCCATACTCAGGAAAAAACAGTCAATATGAGCTGTCTCTAGTGTCCCCAGATGTTTGGTTTAACAGATTAAGACTTCAAAGTAGCAATTATATATGAACACACATGTTTAAAGCACTGAAGGAAACAAAATTAAAATAAATAAAGAACTGAAAGAAACCATGCCTTTAAGAATTAAAATATGACAATAACTCAAGAAATAGAGAACCTCAAAAAAAAAAGATATAAATCATAAAAAGGAGAATCTAGTGAAAGATTCTGGAGTTGAAAGGTAAAACAAATGAGATAAAACATTGACTAGAGGGGTTCAAAAGCAAATTTGAGCTAGTATAAGCAAAAAAGAGGAGTTGATATAAGTGCTGTTGAAATTAGCCAGTGAAAGAAAAACGAAAAGAACCTCATGGGCATGTGAAATGACACCAAGTTTACCAACATATGTGTAGTGGAAAAAGGGTGAGAAGAAAAAATCTTCAGAAATAATGGCCTAAAACTTCCCAAATTTGATTAAAACAAAACAAAACAAAAACACTAATCTCCATATCCAAGAGGCTCAACTCAAAATAGAATAAATACAAAGAGATCCATACCTAAACAGAGAGTGCTCAAACTGCTGACAAAGAAAAAACTGAAAGCAGCAAGCAAAAAACAATTCATTGTGCATAGAGAAACACACACACACACACACACACACACACACACACAGCTGACTTCTCATCAGAAACAATGGAGGCCAGAAGGCAGTAGAAGGTCCACAGTGATGAAAGGAAAAAACGCTATTAGCTAAGAATTTTATAGCCAGAAAACTACTTTTCAAAACTCAAAAAGGGTAGGGGGGAGAAAAAGCATTCTATGATTTTTTTTTTTAAGACAATTTTGCTGCTAGAAGACCCACCTTATAAAAAATGCCATATCAAGGCCTTCAGGTTGAAGAGAAGTGACACAGAAGATTATCTGAATCCACATGAAGAAATGAAGAGTGTCAGAAATGGCAAAGACATCGGTGGGTAGAAGACTGACTGCTTTCTCTCATTTCTTATCTTAAATATTTAAAAAACTTCAGATTGTAGAAAGATATAATTTAACACTGTATAGCAAGGGTTTTAACATAAAAGGATGAAACTTTTTTGACAAGAACAGCAATAAAGGATCAAAGTCTCCATGTTTTACCATGATTCAAGTAGAAAGGGATACATTAAGGGGCATATTATAATGCCCAGAGCAACCACTAAGAAAATTACTCAAAAACAGAGTAAAAACAAGTGCAACAGAGAAATCAGAACTGTATACCAAAAAAATATTTAATACAAAAGAAGGCAGAGACACACAGAAGAACAAAAAAAAATAGGCAAATAGGGGTGCCTGGGTGGCTCAGTTTGTTAAGCATCCAACTCTTGGTTTCAGCTCAGGTCATGATCTCAGGGTTGTGGGAGTGAGCCCCGTGTTGGGCTGTGTGCTCTGCTTGAGGATTCTCTCTCCCTTCCCCTGTCCCTCTGTACGCATTCTCTCTCCTTCTCCCTCCCAAATAAATAAATCTTAAAAATATATATATATGTATGTGTGTATATATATATATATATATATATGACAAACAGAAAAGAAATAAAATGGTAGACATATACCCAATATACTCAACAATAAGCACATCAATGTGAATGGAATGAACACCCCACACAGAAGACAAACTGTCAGGCTGAATAAAAGAACAATTCCAATGACACCCTGTCCACAAGAGACAAGGCTTAGGTTCAAAGAATCCAAAGGCTCAAATAAAAGGGTCGGGAAAGATATACCATGCAAACAGCAATCCTAAGAGAGCCAGAATCTCTATAATTATGTCAAGTAAAACAGATGTTAACAACCAACTTGCAACAACCATTTATAGAACACTGGAGCTAACTGCAGACTTGGGCATCACTGCTTACATTAGTCATAAGAGCCAAAAACTGAAAACAATCCAAATGGCCATCACCTGGATGGACACATCCAAGGTAATACATTCATATACTAGAATATTACTTAGCAATAAAAGGTTAAAAAAAAATCTTGATACATGCTACAATGTAAGTGTGTCTCAAATATGTCATGCTCATTGAAAGAAACTAGAGACATAAGGCCATAAATTGTATGATCTCACTCTGTTAAGGGTCCAGAAAAGGCAACTGTGAAGAGCCAGAAAGCAGGCCAGCAGTTGCCTGGGAGCATGACTGACTCCTACCAGGCTCAGGGAAATGTTGGGGGCGATGAACATGTTCTACAACTGGACTGTGGTAAAGGTTGCACAACTCTGTAAGTTTATTAAATTTCATTGAATGATACACTTACAATGGTTGAATTTTATTGCATGTAAGTTATATCTTAAAAAGCCGCAAAAAAAAAAAAAAAATATATATATATATAGTGCAGTGGTTTCTGAGACAATAAACTACCGTCTGGAGACTGAAAAATGCACTCTTTCCACGAAAACTTAATGGAACTCCACATTCCTGAAGATGTTACTGTAAATGGGAAGCATGTAACTTATCACTCATACGGCATTAATTCCGCCGAAACATAACAGGTCAACCTGAACTATCAACAGATAGAAGGCCAAATAATGCTCTTAACCCCCTGCCATGCAGTGTCCCATCTGCTTACACATGTAAATTGAACATTATTTCTATGTTTGCTCATCAAATCTTTGCATAGCTGGCTGGACTTGTATGTGTAAGCCATTATGGTCTATCTCAAAATAAGTAACTAAATCTTTAAATTTCAAAGTATTGTAAGGTAGTCTCTAGCCTCTGACCTATCTTTTATAAATACTCAACTTACTATAGAGACCGTAATTTAGTAAGAGACAGGGGCAGAGCTTCTGAACTCCACAGTGTGTCCAACCCATCCCAGCAGGGGCTACAGAAGTCCAGGCAGAGGATTCCAAAGTGGTCCTCTGTTTTCACCTCTGTTTGTGACCACTATGGCTCTGCTCTTCACTGAGGAAGGCCACATCTTAACATACTGAATCTCATACGATTTCTGAGCCATGTGCTAACACTGGCAGGTACCACAATAACAAGGCTAATGTTCCAATGTGTCCATGGAGAATCCGCATTGTTTTTTTTTTTTTAAGGTTTTATTTATTTGAGAGAGAGACAGAGAGCACAAGTGTGGGAAGAGGTAGAGGGAGAAGGAGAAGCAGACTCCCCGCTGAGCAGGGAGCGCGATGCAGGGCTCGATCCCAGGACCCCGGGATCATGACCTAAGCTGAAGGTAGAAGCTTAATAGACTGAGCCCCCAGGTGCCCTGAATCAGCACAGTTTTCAAAAGCATTTCTCAAACTATTCATATAGTTACTATGAACTCAACCAAGCCCATCCTTAACATAAAGTATTTAAACTTAAGCAAAAAAACAAAACCAGAACATAAAAATATCTTCTCTACTCACTGCCATTCCACCACCCCAAAACCACCAGAAATAATTACTTGGAGATTAAAGATGGCGGCATAGGTAATATGAGAATTCAGACATTCAGAAATGCAATCACCGTCTCTGAAACTGAAGTGCAAGTTGTCGGCCCTAATGTGTCAACAGCAGTTACACAGATAACAGGTCCCATTCTCGGCACATCACTCTCAAGTGGTGGGACTGCCTCCCAGGCCTCATTTTTCTGAGGTACAATCCTTCACAAAAGGTTTGGTGGCTTTGCCCACAGCACTGGGAATTGTGGCTTATATTATTCTACCACTGTGAGTTAAATATAGAGGTGACTAAGAGACACAGTACAATTGGAAGAAGGACAGTGCTCGAATAAAATGGCCCCCTGATGACCCAGGCCTTTTGAGTGGAGACCCATGATCTGGTATCAGAACATCAAGAACAATTAAATCTTTCTGTCAAGACCAACTGAACCTCTAAGGCTTTCCCTTCACCTCAGAATCAAATGAATGTGAATTCCCTTAACATGCCTGGCAGGAAGCAGACCCTAAAACAGACCCTCTGAGATCCCCTATAATTCATTCCTATGGTCCTCTAAAGATAGAAGGAACATTCTTACTCATTCCCACACATAAAGGGGTTTCTAAATAAATAATCCAATTCCTCTCTATTCCATAGACAAGGATCAGCAAACTGTGTAAAAGGCTAGAGAGCAAATATTCTAGGCTTTCTGAGCCATTTCCAACTCCTGCTATAGCAGGAAAGCAGGCACAGGCATATGTAAATGAGTAGGCATGGCTGAGTTCCATAAAACTGTATTTATAAAAACAGGTGGAAGACTGGATTCGACCATTAGATTGTGGTTTGCTGACCCTTGCCTTAGAATAACCACCATTTAAAGCTAAAAAGAAAATTATAGGTGAACATCACCCCACCCCCAACCCCTGTCCACTCCATGTTGTTCTCATGGAAGAAACTTAGTTCAAGTTATTTGCTCAAGGTCATATATGATTATTTTGCTAGTTTGTTCATCTGCATAAAGATGAATTTCTGAAATAGAGACAGAGAGACAGAGACTGCCTCATTCTTTGAACCTACCATTCTTTTCCTGGATAGCAACAAATCATACTGACCCTAGGTGGAGGTGTTGTTTTTTTAGAACATACTGCATTTTTTAGGACACTTTTAGGTTCATAACAAAATTGGGGGAACTGTACCGAGATTTCTCATATAGCCTTCTTCTCCACACATGCACGGCCTCTCTTACCATCAGCATCTCCCACCAGAGCCATAGACCAGGTTATAACTGATGAGCCCACGTGGACACATCGTCACTCAGGGTCCACAGTTTACGTTCACTCTTGGGGCTGCCATTCTATAGATCTGGACCAATGTACAATGACACGTATCCACCATTACAGTGTCATACAGCGTAGTTTCACTGCTCCAAAAATCCTCTTGTGGGGAGGTTGTTTTTAAATTTCTAAGTATTAGGGCACCTGGGTGGTGTAGTCGGTTAAGCTTCTGACTCTTGGCTATGGCTCAGGTAGTGATCTCACCATCATGAGATCCAGCCCCGCATCAGGCTCCATGCTTGGCTCAGAGTCTGCTTCAGATTCTCTGTCCCTCTCCCTCTGTTCCTCCCAGCCGTGCATGCATGCGCTCTCTCAAAATAAGTAATTTCAAAGTACTGTAAGGTAGTCTCTAGCCTCTGACCTTTTATAAACACTCAACTTGCTAGACAACTCACTCAACTTGGTGATTTTATTATTATAAATATAAACTACACATGTCAAACCTACAAAGTTTCCTTTATTTTTCTTCTTTAAAGTTTTAAGCTCATTGAGAAATCCACCCCAATCAAGGAAACGAGAACAACAACCACTCCTGCATGATTTTCTCCCCATTCTATCTTCCGGCAAAGTCTCAAAACAACTTATTTTCTCTACCGATCTATCCTTCCTTTCTTTAGAAGCTCATCTCAAATCTCTGCTTCTTTCAGGTTTTCATTTGGAAAAAAGTTAACTCCTCTAAGAAGTATTTTCTGGTTGATTTATCTCAACCAGTTTGTTTTTGCTTCATTTTCCCCTTAAGAGCTGCAATGTTCCATATTAATCTTAAATTTGTTGCTTTATACTGCCCTTAGATCTTTTTCATACATTTGGAGACATATTAGATGAAAAGCCCTTAGAAGGCTAGGTGTGAGGGTTTTATTTCTAAGCATAGCATACTAAGCATCCTCACTGTGGAATTAAAAGGAAGACAGATAAAATCTCCCTTTCATTCTTTCATTTGCCCTTCTTATACATTTACAATCTAGAAGAGTCCAAATAGATCTAAAATAGTGCAATTTTTCTATATTCTTCTGTACCTACTTATGAGGAAAAATTATAAAATGTTTTCATCTATATTTTACTTAGAATTTTAATATTTTCACCTTGGTTTTCCCAGAAATAGCTTTCAAGCATTTATGTCTAAAACTTCAACTGTTAGGTTGAGACTTCCATTTAAACACTGCCATTCTTCTTAAAAATAGAAATACCATATGATCCAGTAATTCACTACTGGGTACTTACCCAAAGAAAACAAAAACACTAATTCGAAAAAATACACATACCCCTGTATTTCTTGCAGGATTATTTACAATAGCCAAGATATGAAAACAACCCAAGTGTCCACTCACAGAAGAATAAAGATATGATACACATATACAACAGAATATTACTCAGCCATAAAAAAAGAATGAAATCTTGCCATTTATAACAACATGGATTGATTTGGAGTGTATTGTGCTGGGTGAAATTAGGTAGAAAAAGACAAATACCGTATGATTTCATTTACACGTGGAATCTAAAAAAACGAATAAAAAGCAGAAACTAATCCATAAACACAGAGAATAAACTGGTGGCCGCCAGAGGGGAAGTGCATGGGGGGGATGGGCAAAACAGGGGAAGAGGATTAAGAGGCACAAGTTTTCCAGTTATAAAAGAAGTCACAGAGATGGAAAGTACAGCATAGGGAATATGGGCAACAATACCGTAATAACGCCGTCTGGTGACAGACAGGGACTACACTTATCAAGGCTAAGCCTGAGCTACGTCTAGAACTGTCAGATTGCCATGTTGAACTCCTGAAGCTAATATAACATTGGATGTCAACTACATTTCAAAGATAAATTTTTCAAATGAAAAATTAATTCTAAAAAATAAATACTGCCATTGTCCATTTCCAGCAAGGTATCTCTACTTCCAACTCCACGTTACTAAGTACATAAGTAAGCAAACATCCTTGATGGGACATCCTCTCTCTCTCTCTCTCTCGAAGAGCCTGGAAATTTCTGTTTGCAATAGCAAATCCAACTTGGAGTAATATAGACATCGACAGCTCGGAAATGAATTTAGCCAATTAGACTTCAAGGGGGAAAAGAAAAGTCCCTCAAGTTCTGATCTTCTGAGTGACCTCGGCTCTACGTGCAGTGCTGGACAACTTTATTTTGTAACTGGGATGGAGAGCATTTGTCAGCTCGTACCAACCACAGAACTCTGCTACCAACACGGGCCAGTATAAGCATGACAGTCGAGAAGAGCAAAAGCGCTGGAGACTCCTGGCTGTGGGCCCTCCCATGTCTACATCCCAGAGGCAACAACCCTGTCTCACTCAGCTGGAAGGATTACACACGAACACAGATATGAAAAGCACGCTGAATGGAGCCTAGCACGCAGACCTGTGGACAGGTGAGCTCTTTTTACCCTAAAAATGATATAAAGCACAACGTCCCTCTTGCTGCCAGCCCACAGTGAAACATAACTATGGGAAGCTGTATGATTTAAAAGAAAAAAGTTCCGAACACCCCTCCACAAATCTCTCCAATGAGATACAAACAAGCTGCTCAAAGCTGATTCACTTAAACTTCTCTGGCCAATTTTCTCAACTGGAAAATGAGGAAGATGAACTGAATGTCGTCCAAGGTCTGTCCTTCCCAGCTGTAGAATGTGCAGGATCCTCCTGGAGAGGCTTATGAGAAGCCGGCAGGACAGAGAACTCCCGGACACACGTCTGGCACCGTTCAATACCATCTCCCAGGTCCCTGTGCTATGTATCAGCCCAGCTCATTTTTACTTCCTTTTAAACTATCAAATATGGCCCCAGTTGAATGCTTAATTTCTATTTGAATACTGCAATATTAAGCAATTACATGTTGATGGTCCTTTTCTTCCCTGGCGAATCTTTTTTTTTTTTTTTTTAAAGATTTTATTTATTTGACACAGAGGGAGATCACAAGTACGCAGAGAAGCAGACAGAGAGAGAGGAGGAAGCAGGCTCCCTGCCGAGCAGACAGCCTGATGCGGGACTCGATCCCAGGACCCGGAGATCATGACCTGAGCGGAAGGCAGAGGCTTAACCCACTGAGCCACTCAGACGCCCCCACTGGCAAATCTTTTAAAGAATTGGGAAATAAGGGACGCCTGGGTGGCTCAGTGGGTTAAGCCTCTGCCTTCGGCTCAGGTCATGATCTCAGGGTCCTGGGATCAAGCCCCGCATCGGGCTCTCTGCTCATCAGGGAACCTGCTTCCCCCCTTTCTCTCTGCCTGCCTCCCTGCCTACTTGTGATCTCTCTCTGTGTCAAATGAATAAATTAAAAAAAAAAAAAAAGAATTGGGAAATAAGCACATATATAACCACACTACCAAATGCAAAGCAATAAGGAAGTTTGAGTAAATTCATACTCTAACCATACAGGCACACAGAAATATCAATGTACATATATACCCAAGTACCATAAAAATCCAGCTTGGCATCAATTAGGCAGGAATAACTCTTAGACTACTACGGGTCCACTTCACACTTAAAGGACAGCTCTTCTAGTTACTTACCTGACAGCCAACTAGTTAATGATCACTGTATTTTTTTTTAAAGTACTTTAGCGTGGCAGCCCGGCCCTAGAATATTTTCTAGAACAAAATTCATCCTAGAAAATTTCTAAGAACCTTACATTTTAAGTTTATTTTAAAAAGTCACACTGTGGGGCGCCTGGGTGGCTCAGTGGGTTGAAGCCTCTGCCTTCGGCTCAGGTCATGATCCCAGGGTCCTGGGATCGAGCCCCGCATTGGGCTCTCTGCAAGCAGAGAGCCCGCTTCCTCCTCTCTCTCTGGCTATCTCTCTGCCTACTTGTGATCTCTGTCTGTCCAATAAATAAATAAAATCTTTAAAAAAAAAAAAAAGTCACGCTGGCGGTGCCTGTTGGTTCAGTCAGTTAAGCATCTGCCTTCCGTCTGCTCAGGTCATGATCCCAGGGTCCTGGGTTTGAGCCCTGCATTGGGCTCCTTGCTCAGTGGGGAGTTTTCTTGTCCCTTTCTTTCTGACCCTCCCTGCCAACCCCTGCCCCTGCCCTGCCAATTCTTTCTCAAATTAAAATACAATCTTTAAAAAAAGGAAAGAGTCCTGCCCAGCTGGCTCAGTTGGTAGAACAGCAACTCTTGATCTCAGAGTTTTAAGTTCGAGACCTACACTGGGTGTAAAGATTATTTAAATTTATTTTAAAAAGTCAAAATTAATGCAATGCGACCCCAAATAAAAGCCCCAAAATAAAAGCCTAATGGTCAAGAAGAACTTCCTTCTGAAGAATGACTTGAGTACTGAGAAGAAAGGACACTATTTGGTCACAAGGTTTTGCCATGCAGTGTTTGGTGGCTGACAGCATTACCACTCTCAAGGGCTTTCTAAGAACACGTGAGCAGTATCGGTAATGTTGGCACATGATTAATATACAAAAGAATACTGTTAGGATGTTTTAAAATAATAAATACAGGAATGAAAAAATAAGGCATTTAATTTATTCATAAAGTATTTTTTCAGATAACACAAGAACCAACTTTGTCCCAGACATGTTCAAATTATGGGGCATAGATTCTAAATGTGGCGCTCAAAATAAATGTATGGGTATAATAGGAGATTTTATACACATTATGTATTTTCCAATTCTATGATAAGATAAAATTATAGCTCATCAGAACATATTTTGTGCAAAGATGTTCTAAAATAGAATCATTACTCTGATTAATCATATTATTACATTTTGTATTTGCTTTTAAATAGAAAAAAGCATTTGGTTAATGTTAATAAGCATTCCAAAAGCAGCAAATAAGCTCTCAACATGAGCTGAAAAATAATGACCTGAAAACAAATGGGAGGCTTGCTTTACGAAATCTACTCTCCTACTTTTATCCCAGTCAGACAGACCAACAGCTGCTTAAGTGACAGCTCCCAATAGCTTCAACACCTTTCTTACCTTTATCATCAAAAAAGGTAACTATAAGTTCAGTTATTTACGTATTTCCTTCCTAGCTGCAATCATCTACCAAAAACACTGTTTCTAAGCCACGGGTTGTTTACCCTACAAGATTTCTGACTTCTCAAATCTCAAGGCTGTCTGCGGTCTTAACTGCTGGCTTAACATTCAAACATGAAAAACAATGTGCATGAACAGCTGGAATTCCATCTAAAAATCATCCAAATTAGGGGCCCCTGGGTGGCTTAAGGTTAAGCATCTGCCTTAGCTCAGGTAGTGAACCCGCAGTTCCAGGATCAAGTCCCATGTTGACAGGCTCCCTGCTCAGTGGGGAGTCGGCTTCTCCTCCCTCTGCCCCTCCCCTGCTCCTTCTCTCTCACTCACTCTCTCTATCTCTCAAATAAAAGCTTAAAAAAATAAACAAAAGTAAAAATTAAAAAAATAAAGATCGTCAAAATTCAACTTAATCTACTTATAAGACCATCCCCACGTAACAAGACAACACGAGATTTCCTTCATGGTAGGTGACTGATGCAACAAGTCACTGGAGTGGCTCCCCGCACTGACAGCAAATTAAAATATTCACATTCGTCAGATTACTCCTGATAACCCGCTGGTTTCCAAGGTCCCACATGAGACGGGAGGCACAGGGGACGGAGAAGGATGCCGTCTTAGAACTTAAACACAAGTGTGGGCTGTGGCGCCTCACCCCTCCATCCTAGGAGACTGTGAATGTGGAATGCTTCTAAAAGCAGGTCCATTACAATAGAACGGAAGACTTGACAATCACTTTCGGAGGCAGCACTCTGGGCAGCACTTCCCAAGCTCTTTCCTACCACGATGGCTCTCTTCCACATCCCCGCGGCATTGGACCGCCAGGGCCTTAAGACCTATGGCTGACTCACGCTGCACACACTGGAGCAGCATCACACCGCTCCTGGGTGGCCTCCATTTGCAAAGCACATGCAACCCAAGAGTTCGGCACAAACCAGTTTTTTAAGAGAAAGTGACGCTGAGCATTTACCTGGTGTTAGGCATCATCGTGCTAAATGTTGCGGTGTTACCTAATCTTCACACACTCTCCCTGCTTTGCAGAGGAGGAACTGACACTTGCTGCCTGCCCAAGGCCACACAGCTAGCCGGTGATAACCTGAGGCCAGACACTTGACCCATTACGTTAATTAAATGTACCACAGAGATAAACTTGAGGACTCCCAGGACAAAACCGAATGTAAAACAAGTTAGTAAATAACAACTTGGTCAACTTGGTTCAGGCCATGAAAATTTCACATTGTAACGGGTTTTGTTAATCAGAGGCCACCAAATACCACAAGAGGCATGTGCTCGTCAAGGTTCAGAAGTGCATACACATTTCGAGAGCGCGAATCATCTTCAACCGTCTTGTTTGCTCATAAGCTAACACAAATACATTTTTGTTGAACACGGATGGGTGACTAAAACACGCTCTTCTGGCACGGAAGTCATACCCGGCTAAGACGATCTGCAGAATTACACGACGACGCAGTATTACAAGCACGGCAAGGAACCTGGAGACACAAGCCCTGGAGGCCCGCCAGGCACGCTGGGGGGCACGGTGGCAGGGGAGAAGGTAGAGATGGGGGCACCTCAAAGACAAGAGAAATCTGCTTTGGCAGAGACAACTTCCTTGCAGAATAAGAAAACAGAGTGGAATCGAGGAAGGGAAAGAAATACTTTCCGGAAAGAAGAACAAGCACAGAAATGCTGGGTCTAGATGCTGAGCTCTTGAAATGTCAGGTTATTCATCAGATACACAGGAGAACGAGAAGGCCCAATTGTGTCCAAGCCGTACTCAGGGCCTTGGACTTCACCTTCCAAGATGATGGGCATCCACGGACCCCACGTGTGCACCTCACCCTTTACTTCTCACGTTATAATAAAGCAGTGTGTTCAGAGCCAAACACACTCAACCAATAAAAGTGAAAAACAGCCACACCGAAATTCCCCAAATATGTTTTGCTAAAGGTTAAAAAAAATTCACTGTTTTGCAAAAGGTTAACACTTGGTATTTTCTACACTGACTTCCAATCTTGTGTATTAAATACATCAGCCTTTGAAACTCTAAGCCCAAACTCAACTAAAAAATGTTCCTTCTTCCCCAAAGTTTTGAAAACACAGTCACCATGATGACTGGCATAAGAGATAAACAGCCCTTTCTCTTAAGAGGGCTGACATGGAACCCCAGCAAGTCCCTGTTTCCTGTATCCAGGTTACCTGAGTCCAAGCAAAGGCCAGAGAAGGCCTCCTGATCTCCTGATCAGGAGACGGCTGATCAGAAATGAACGAATGCTGGTGAAGGGGGCACTGCCCCGATGGGACAGTCATGAGGACCACACATGGGAGCCCCACCCCAGAGTTGGCCACAGAGTGGCCAAGTGCCGCACTCCAGAGAACCTACCACAACATACAAAGCCTTGCTTCTGAACACCAAGTGTTTCCCTCATGCTCTTCAGAGCACGATCATTCTCATTCACCCTCACAAAGGATATGTCAGTCAGGAGGGGCTCCTGGGTGGCTCGGTCAGTTAAGCGTCTGACTCTTGATTTCAGCTGAGGTCATGATCTCAGGGTCCTGGTTGAGCCCTGTGTCCGGCATTGTGCTTAACGTGGAATCTGCTTGCCGCTCTCCCTCTGCTCCTCCCCCCACTCTTTATCTATCTCTAACATAAATACAATCTTAAAAAAAAAAAAAAAGGATAGGTCAGTGTTAAACTCTCCATCTGCTTCATGCAGACAAGCCCCAAAGACAAAGGTTCTATCTGGTTTATAGGGCCAAGGGTAAAAACACTAGAATTTAACCAGTCCCACTCCTACAACCTGTACAGATTCCCTCAGTTCTAACTCTGTCTCAGTTTTGTCCCAAATTCATATCTTACCCTTAACATATCCGTTCTCATACTTTTCTACTAAAGAACCTCTAACAGCAGAGAACTATAAATTCCACCTCCTATAGGAGCATTGTGTGTGTGGGCCTCATTTAAATCCATACAAATCTTATATATTCATATATGGCTTTCTTTTTTTTAATATTTTATTTATCTATTTGACAGGCAGAGATCACAAGCAGGCAGAGAGGCAGGCAGGCAGAGAGAGAGGAGGAAGTAGGCTCCCGCCCAGCAGAGAGCTCAATGTGGGGCTCGATCCCAGGACCCTGAGATCATGACCTGAGCCGAAGGCAGAGGCTTTAACCCACTGAGCCACCCAGGTGCCCCCATATTTGACTTTTATATTTTATGACATGAATACACACACGAGTGTATACGTATTTTCCCTCAAATAAAACTTTTTTCCAGAAAGTTAGAATAGGATTACCCTAGGCTTTGCATAGCCTTAGGACTATGCCAATACCAGCTGAAGAATAGAATAAATCAAAGAAAAATTGTATTCTAAGAGTTAAAACTGCCATGAAAGCATAACAAACATATAATTTGATTTTAAGTACAAATCTTTTATTACTGACTTGATTACCAAGCACAAGACAAGTATTTCACAGACTGTTTTCCACGGACACCTGGAAAGAAGCAATGCACTTAAAGTAGTGTGAGCAACGTGCTCGCCAGAGCAGGGTGGGCTGTGACTGGCTTTCTGGCCTTCTCATTTCCTCTCTCCCCATTTCATAGCTAACTTATGTGGTAGGTCTTCTATAAGTCAAAGCAGCGGGTGACAGGAAAGGTAAAACAAACATGGTATTTCACCGGTCCCAGTGAGACACAAAATAAATGCTAAATAATTCATTTTACTAACTAATGTTCACTTGCTTAATTTTTTTGTTTTTAACCAGCAAAATCAGTTTCTTCAGGAATAACAGAGGAATTGCAATTCAGAACATATTTGCTTACTTTAACCCCCAATCTGTGCCCAGAGATACAGTCCTCAAATACATTTTTAGAAGAGAAGTGGAAATTCCAGAAGTGTTACACCTTAGCACTTTCTTGCTCTTCGGTGTCTGAGTCATCACTGCCTTAGTGAAGCAGCTCTGAAACTCCCAATGAGGGGCCAGAACAGAACTTCCTTCAAATTCTCTTAGAAAACTTTAAAAACATCTGATTTTTGGAAAATAAGCCAGCTTTCCTATTCAAAGTTTCAGCTCTGCATACTAAATTTAGATGCAGATTTGGTGGATCCTCAGGTCCTGATTTCTAATTCTCTCACCACAGTCTCCTACCTACTCCCTCCCCCAAAAAGAACAGTGTACGCTCCAGTACTGGAGAACTCCAACTGGTTTGGATGCCCTATGTCACTTCATAAGCTCCTACCCCAGGATGAAATGCACTCACCTGTCTTATCAGTTTTGTGCATAATCTCTCAGCCCTAAGATCCCACTTCAGATGGTACCTTTGCTTCTCTTCCCTTCCCACGCTGCCCCGCACCAACTTGCCCCCCAACCACAATCAGGACATAGTATGCGGTCCCGCCTCTGCGGAAGGCCCATACCCCTGTTCCTCCCTCACCACACAGGCAAAGATGCATGTGCACCCACCTCCCCTCCTCAACCCCACGCTCTTTCAGGTTCTAAGCTTGAGGATCATTTTATCCCTGCCTCCTAGAACAGTGACAGGAACAGTTCAACAACTACCCAGTGAGTTGTACATTTGGTACAGAAAGGAAGATAGTCTGTGGCCTAACATCTGCATTTCTCTGGATGGCCGTGTGATCTAGAATATTACAAAGTACAAGCACACCTTGTTTTATTGTGCCCTGTTTTGTTGCGTTCTACAGACGCTGTCTTTTACAAATTGGAGGAGTTTCTGGCAACCCTAGGTTTAGCAGGTCCAACAGCATTTGCTCACTTTGTGTCTCTGTGTCACATTTTGGTAATTCTCGCAATCCTTCAAGCTTTTTCGTTACTGTTATATTTGCTACGATGACCTGTGATCAGTGATTACAAGTTGCTGAAAAGCCCAGATGATGACTAGCATTGTTTTAGCAAAAATTGTTTTTTAATTCAAGTACGTACATTTTAAAAAACAATGTGACTGCACACTTCAGAGTCCACAGCAGAGTGTAAACATAACTTTTGTATTAACTGGGAAACCCAAAAACTCATTTGATTCACTCTATCACGGTATTTGGTTTTTGGCAGTATTCGGGAACAGAACCCACTATACCTCCAAGGTATGCCTGTATACATCTTAAATATGAAAAATATTTACTATTGATCACCTAATAAACAATACTTTAAGATCCATCACGTAGGGGCGCCTGGGTGGTTCAGTGGTTTAAGCCTCTGCCTTTGGTTCAGGTCATGATCTCAGGGTCGTGGGATCGAGCCCTGCACTGGGCTCTCTGCTGGGCAGGGAGCCTTCTTCCCCCTCCTCCTCTGTCTGCCTCTCTGCCTGTCAAATAAGTAAATAAAAAATCTTAAAAAAAAAAAAAAAGATCCATCACATACTCATTTCAACAAATATCTGGGCTCCTATTAGCCGCCAGGACCTGTGATGGGCTAAGGCGACTACTAGCTCCAGGCTACCTTGGTGTACCCTCTTTAGACAGATGAATTAGAGAAGCGGGGCCCAGGACTCTGAGTCAACCTCAGCTGGTACCTCGAGTGTGAAGGCTTTGCCTCTAAGAGTAAATGAGAGAAAGTAACTACTTGTGGGAGCTCAGGTTCTAGTGAGAAAGACAGACAAATACATGGTCAAACTCCTAACATTTTCTGTAGGACTCAGAAAAATCAGACTTCAGCACACAAGACTTAACGTTCTCCATCTAAATCCTCACCTCATGGAACACCGGTGCTATCATCATCAATTTGAACTTGGTCCGAGGCGGCCACCTAGGCCAGCAGAGAGTTCCAGTACTCTTCCAGATAGGAAACACACACCAGATTCGAGGAGGTCACAAAATTGACCACGTTTTCAATGATCACCCCACCGTGACTGGCCAAACTTATTTCACAAAGGAACATCTCCCAATTAATCTGTTTGATCTTTATTTTTTTTACCTTGCGTGTGCCTGAGAATTTCTTTCTGTAATAGTAAATACGTCGTAAGATATTTCATCCTGTTGGGGTTTATATTTGCTGTAATTGTTCCTTTTTCGCACTCCTATACCCTTATCTACTAAAATGGAATATAAAAGATAATTGTTCTTCCCAGTTGATACAACACATTACAATAACATACGTCTTTCAAGACAATTAACTAAAATAAGCTTACTCTCCTAAAATTAAAATCTCTCTTCACAGTGAGGGAGCAACACGCATTTTCCACTTTTGCATGAAATGTACATAGCATGCGTAATTTTGACTGATTGCTTCCTTATGGAAAATAGGTCATGTTGCCCCTGAGTTCTACAAATAATGGCCCGAGTTGATGCCAACTACAACTCTCTTCACTTCTTCATAATCTAACATACAGAGTCGTACAGAAATAAATCTCAAAAGTAGTGGGGGAGGGGTTAAAAAAATCCTATTGGCAAAGAATATCCAACTAGTCCTTTCAGATTCCTCCAGGCAAAAGCTGTCTCTGTTAAGAGAAAGTAAATCTCTCACTTTCATACTCACACTAATGGTTGGGAGGGCACTGTAATTTTGTCAAATGCGTTTCATTCATTCAACAAATATTTATGAAACATTTTCTAAGAGATGGGGATTGTGCAGAAGAATAGAAATGAACGAGAGAACGGAGCCCTCCGGGTGCTCACTGTGGACCAAGGTCAACATCCAGCAAGCTGCCATCCCTGTCACCCAAGAAGTACTTTACTGTAGGATTTCCTGTAAACTTTACTTTCTGTTTCACGCAGAGCCTTACCTCTTAGATTTCTGGGATGAATCTGTTTAGTCCGAGGCATCTTCTTTGATTCAGGGGCCCCTTTTTCTTCTTAGAAACTGTAGGAAGAGCAGGTCACAAAAAGGTAGCTCCATTAAACTCAACATCCATCAATTAATTCATGTGCTAAAAAAGAAAAAAAAAAAATCGCACTTTACTACACTTCAAAAGTCATGGTTAGTTCAGCACTCACCTAAACCCAACGGAAGATAACCAAGCCAGAGACACCTGCAAAAACTTACTAACTTTTAATTAACCGAAGGATATCTCATTTTGCTATTCTCTGGGCTTTCTCACTAAGAAAACAGAAAATCACTGTACTTTTATCAAAGAAGAGCAAAAAGATTCACTCCACGGTGTTTTACCATGACATCACAGGGTACGATTAAAGTACAGCATGAGACTATAAAAGGGTTATGCTACATGTAATGCGGCTCCTGGTTCATCAGCTCTTTGGGAACAAGGACCATGTCTCATTCTTCTTGTTTTACTGAATTAATTCAGTTAATATATGTGGTTGCTATTGGAACTGCTCCCCAATTTTTCTAGTATTTTCTTCTAGGCTTGTGCCAGGACTGTACTTTACGCTGCCCTGTGTTTAGCTACAGTGTGTGACCAGTTCTGGCTAATGACCTATGAGTGGAGGGGGCATGCACTGTTTACAGGCTATACCATTTAGTTAGCAAAGCAAAATCCTCCGGCGCTCTCTGTTCCCTCTGCAGTGGGACAGGCACTGCTCTAGACAGTGAGTGTTGCAACACAGAGCTGGGCTCTTGCTAACCCACCATGATCACCCAGCGTAAACAAGAAAGAGACTTTTGTTGTTTTACGTGGCTGAGGGTTGGGAGTTGTTTGTTACTGCAGCATGACCTGGTCTGTCCTGACTTATACATCCTAAACACAACGACCAGAAATGCAATATGCCAAAACAATAGTAATTCAAAACCTGATCATCCCTCTTCCCAAATCAGCCACCCCTGTCTCCTCTTCCACAAGATCCTCAAGGATCCTAGAGCTAAAACTTCAGTTCTGATTTCCTGGAATAAAGCTGATGATATTAAGCGGGAAATTATGTTTCGTCACTAAGCAAAGCACAACAATGGGTAGCAATGCTTTGTTTAAAACCTGTTATACCCAGTACTGTAGAAGAAATGAGAGAATACTTACTGAGCCCCTACAGGGTGCCTCTGTACTTTCTACACATTACCGAATTTGATCTTAATAATAACTGGTTAGATAGCTATCATTTACCTACTTTACAGATAAGAAGATGAGTTGGGGAGAGGTTGACTAACCTGCCCATGGTCAGCATCTAAACAATGTGGCACACCTGACTCAGTTAGTCTCAGTGCTCACTTCCTCAGCAGAGATAATAGGTATTCTGTGGAATAGGGTCAAGAGGCTGTAGAGCCCAAGTCATGACTATACTATATATTTTGGTGTCAAACTGTACTGGGTTCAAAGCCAGGCTCTATCCCCTTACTGTGTGGCCTTGTTAAGGTACTTAACCTCTCTGAAGATCAGATTTCCCAACTGTGAAACTAGGTAATAGTATCCACCTCACAGGGTTGTTGTAAGGTCTAAACTAAACAATGTAGATGTCCACGGCCTGGCACACAAAACCACTCAAATATTAATTTTCCTTAAGAAAGCCTATATGGGAAAGGCTAGATCTGATATCCCTGTATAAGGTTTTAGAAATTTATTATTTCATTATAGCAAAGAAGAAACAGAAGTAAAGAAGGTTACAATTAGTACTTCAGTATTTTACCCCTGATAAGGCTATGTGCGGGCACTGCATAAAATTATTTGCAATTTTTTAACTGCATAAAGAATAAGAAATACGATGGCCAAATACTACATACTTTATCTAGCACCGTGCTAAATCACATCCACCATCCGATTCACGAAGCTTGATTCAACAGAGAATTCGGAGACATTAGGGCCAAATTGTATGACTGCTTAACTCCATTCCTTGTTAAACTTAAAGCTTTTAAATGGTCACGATATTTGGAAGTTTTTAAAGCGTAAACTCCGAATGTAATATAATCACGTGATCCCGTATCGAGAGCATAAATATAAAATATGCAAATTCCCAATCAGTAACAGCTCTCTGTTACCCCGCTCCCTGCCTACCCACTGCCCCTAGCTGTCCATCCCATGTTTAAATCCTTGTGGGGGGAAGTGAGTACATGCAAAGACAGCGGCACTAGAGCGACTAGGACGAGTAATAAACCGTTCCTTTACAGGAAAGAAATAAATACTACATGGAGCAAAAACATGACACGATCAAAAAGCGTAAAGACAGTTGCAAGGAGAAAAAACATGAATGAATGTGGAGGGCGGAGCCTGGGAAAACCCCTCTGCAACGCTGCACTGAACAAAGCGCTTCGCATGCCAGGAGGAGGGGGAATGGAAGTGCCAGCTCAGGAAGGAGCCCAGAGTGGATGCGGAGAGCATGAGGAGGAGGAGGACGAGGAGGAGGAGGACGGGATGAGGCGAGCGCGGCAGCCCTGAGACTCCTCCTCGCCGCCGGCTCCACCACCGCCACCGCCCCCTCCCCTCTCCAGCAGCAACTCCTTCCCCAGCCCGACCCCAAGGCGAGCCCGAGCCGACCCGCGCCCAAACCCACCGCCCGCTTCCCAACTGCTGCAGGCGCGTACTCCCAACCCGGAAAGAAACTACCCAGGTGTCTGGGAGTAAACAGGCACTTAGAGCAAAGAACGAAAGGAAAAGAAAGCCACAAAGCCGGGAGGTTGGGAAGCCGAGGCCTGGTCTCCCTCACCCCCCCACCCTCTTGCAAAATGCGTCTGCGGCTGGAACGCGGGTGGGGAGGCTGGGTCCCTCCGTACCTGCTCGCCTCGCAAGACCGCAGCTCGGGCCGCTCGCGCGCGGCGAGGGCGCCCAGAAGTGGCAAGTGTCTCCCGCACGCAGCCATCCCCTCTGCAAGGTCGGCGGTTGCACACACACGCACACACACACGCGCGCCCGCACGCCCCCCGCCCGCGGAGGGGGAACTGGTCCTGCCCCCCTCCCCGGCACCCTCCCCCCTGCCGCCCTCCCAGCTGCAGCGCCCCCGCCGCCGAGCCCGCGCCGAACCTGCTGCCAGGACGCCCGGCGGAGCCGCTGCCGCTGCAGCCGGCCCAGGAGCTGCGCTGCTGATGGCGGCGGCCGCAGCTCGGAATCTCCGCGACCCCCGCGCGGTGGCGGCGGCGGCGGCGGCGCCCGGGATCCCTCCTTCACTTGACAACCCCAAACACAAACATAGCCTCCTCCCGCTGCTGCTCCCGGCCCCCGGGCTCCGTCCCCCTCCCCGCCGCCGCCGCCGCCCCAGCAGCAGCCACACTAGAGGCCGGCGACTGGCACTCACACCACCCAGCGCTGAAATATTAAACAGGGGAGCCGGCCGGGGGGCGGGGGGGAAGCGCGGGGCGCGCGGGCGGGGGCCGCAGGCGCCGGGCGGGGGAGGCGGCCGCGCTTGCCGGCGCCCGGGGCCGCGGCATGACCGCCGCCGCCGGGGAGGGGGCGGCGGGGGGCCGGGCGGCGAGGCGGGGCGAGCGGCCCCCGGGACCGTGGGGCCCGGGGTGCGGAGGGCGGGCGCGGGCTTTACCTCTCCCCGGGGCAGAGTAGGGCACGTTTAGCGTCTTTAGGGGCGACGGGAGGAGCGCGGGCCGAGCGGCGCGGGGGAGGGAGAGCGAAGGTCCGAGGCTTTCCCGCGGGTGGGCGGGGCGGCAGGGGATCCCCGGGGGCGGGAGGCGGGGAGGCCGCGAGCTGCGCCGCGCGGGCGGGGGAGGGGGCGTCCCCCAGCGGGGGCTCGGCGGGGGAGGGGCGAGGGGGGTTCACCGCCGCCGGCGCGGAGGCCCAAGTGGACAGGCGCGGCCGGCACCGCGGCTCAGGGTGGGGACGGGTTGGGTGCCCCGGTCGGGGCTCGCGTGGAGCCCGGAGCCCCGGGTCTCCCCCGCGGGGCGGACCCGGGCCGCGCCTCCCCCTCCGCTGCCCGCCCCGCGGCTCCGCCCCGCCTGGCCGCCGCAGGGACGGGAGTGGGGGGCGGGAGGAGGCGGTGGCGCGGCCCGAGGGGGAGGGGCGGGGTTAGGGACGCGAGGGGCGGGAGCCCGGGGTCGCGCCGGCTCCGGGACTGGCGCCCGACGGGGGCGGAGGGGCGGGCCCAGCCGGTCACGCGGCCCGGGGAAGGCCTGGCCGGGTCGCGCAGTTGGGGGCGGTTGGTCCGGGAAGAGGGGCGGGGACGGGCGGGGCGGTAGTTTCTCTTTACCGTCTCTTTACTTTCTAAAGCAGGATGTGGGCCGGGCCGGTGACGTCATGGGGTCTCCCAGTCCCGCCCCCCGCCCGGACCGAATGGGGGAGGGGAAAGGAGAAGGGAGGGCGGGGGGGG